>CABHPP010116501.1:20372-48011 GCA_902168425.1 Peromyscus attwateri | reverse complement strand
TGTGTGTGTGTGTGTGTGTGTGTGTGTGTTTCTGTGTGTGTTTGTCTGTGTAGATACACACGTGTGGAGGCCATAAATTGACAGCTGGTGTAGTTCTCCACGATTCTTCACTTAATTTAGTGAGACGAGGCCTCTCACTGAACCTGGAGTGTACCAATGATTTAACTAAACTAGCTGGCCAAAAATCCCCTGGGATCTCCCTGTCTCTGCCTTCCATCACTCGGGTTATAGGCATGCACCATGGCTCCCAACTTTTACATGGATGTTAGGGAACCAAACACAGCTCCTCATGCTTGTTCAGAAGGCACTTAACCCACTGAGCAATTACCCCATTCCTCATTTGCATTTTTAAGAATTTTAGTCTATTTTTGTTTACTTGTGAAATATGCAATACTGGAGAGATAGAATTTATGAAACTTTTTCTGAAATACAGCTGAATAAATGGATACAACTAGTGTTCAGAATTTATTGTTCATTTTCATTTTCTCATCTAGCAACCTAAGATGTAAGATGTAACTATAACCCTACAAACTGAAAGAAAAAATTTAAAGTCATGCTTAGGTATAGAAGGATACATATACCAAATATCAATATTTCTTATTTATATAGACAAAAGCCATAAAAACCAAAATTTATCTTAGTAAAAAAAATGAAAAAGCATATTAAGTAATATCAATGTACTAGTAACCATCCATTAAAATGAACCACAATTAGAGCTGTCAAGACAAACAAATCTTAAACCCAATATGAAGTGAAAAAAGTCACTCAAAGGAAGTACACACTCTCTAATTCCACTTATATAAAGTTCAAGTCAGGAAAATCTGAGTTATATTATTTAGTAGTAAATTTCAAGTAGTACTACTGTAAAGAAAGTAGGAAAATATTACTAAAAAAATGCTTTGCAGTTTGGTTGGGCTGGTGTTAAAGTTTTGCTTATAGCCTGGTAGTGGTTTCCTGGATGTTTACCTTATTATAATTCAGTAAATTAGGAGCTTAATGCCTATAACTTTCCCACATTTTAACACTTCATCATAAAAGAATAAGAACACAAAAGAATCTCCCTTGGACTGAGGCACATTTATATCAAGTGTCTACCAATGAAATAGGAGGACCTGGGTTTGGCTCCCCAGTCCCAGTGTAAAAGCTTGATGGGGTGCCACGTGGTGCTAGGATGAGGTGTTTTAGAGCCAAGCAGATTCCCAGAGTTTGCTGGCTGGCCAGTCCAGCCAATCACGAATCTCCTGATTCAGTGAGAGACTGTCTCAAAATTCAATCTCAACACTGGCAAAAGATATCTGACCTCAAACTCTAGTCTCTTCCTGCCCATGAACACGTGTGCATGTGCACTCACACCTGTGCATGTGCACTCACACAAATATACACACCCAAACACCTACATTACGTGAACACATTCATTTTTAAAAATCAATACTGTTTTTCTTAAGTTCAGAGTATTATTGCATAAGAAATTACATTTATCAATTTCTATTAGCATGTAAGTCTATAAATACTGTTCAAGGAAAAAGAACTTCATTGATGAAGATGAGGTCAAGTTAATTTTGAGTATGAGCAGCTCACTTGTCTTCACTACTAAGATGTATAAAAGACAAGTTTTCCACTTATGGAAATATGGTAGGTTGTCAGTTAGAATTTGTTTCTTATAAGCACAGTTGCCAGTTTCCACTGAAAGTGAGACTGTGTATTTCAATTTTGTTTACATATAACGCAAATATGGTTAGCCATTTTAGTTCCTGATATTCTTTGTTTATTAATATATTATAAGAATATCTTTAATTTTATCAGATGCAAATAGAGATAGTTTTGACATTGTTATTTCATCAGCCACAGAGAACCTTGCAGAAGATCCATGGCTACATGTATGTGATCTGAGAAACTTAGAAATCCTCTCAAGTCTTAGAACTATTGAAGATAAAACAGCTTCATTCTTTAAATAAATATTAATCAAAGGGAAACTCTGTCATTCCAAATGCAGGGAGTTAGGAATAGAAATATAGAGATAGTATGAATTTTCAACTACTTAACATAATTATTTCTTATGAGTTACTCTTTTATAATTTAGTATTTATCATCATTCACTTGATTCAGTGTAATTGAAAGGCATATTGACAGCTTGCTTAGTTTTAATTGTTTGTACTCCATTTTGATTTTTTTTACTTGATTATAAGATATCTGCAATGATTGTGCCCTTTCCTTTAACCTCAGTTGGGACCAGAATATTGTTAGAAATGGGTAACCAAGTTCATAAGTTTATAGAAATAGTTTTAGGATTTGATTGGGAAAAGGAAAGGAGAAATGCACCCATTTTCAGATGCCTGCCTGGAGGAGCACAGCAAGTGAGGGACTGAGTTATTATTTAAATAGATTGAGCCGACCAAACTCATCAAAACGGCATTAGTTGAAGATTTGATTCCTTGCATTGGATTCTTCTACATGTAGACAGTAGATGAGGTTACAAACATCTAATGCTAATTAAATCTATCAATGGCATTACTCTAGTAGAACATATAAAATGATAAGAACCAAGAGCCTAAGAGATAAGTCTAAAGACACAGCATATGGGGAAATCGCTGTGGAAGAGGAATGTTGAGAAGGAAAAGTATGGAAACATGAAATCAAAGCACATATGTTCAAAGAGGGGGGATTCAATAGCAATCTAAACACCTAAGATAGGAGGGAACCCTGGGAATTTAGGGAACAGTACAGCCGTTAATGACATGAGTTGAGAAAACTTTCACCAAGTTGTCGGGTAGAGTTTTCATGCCACAGTGGGTCGAGGGACACACAGAAATGAAACGGAGGCTGGGACAGGGGACTATGGGCTACTTTTTCAAAAGCTTTGCTCTTTCAAGGGATGGGTAGGGAGGTGACTTATGAGTAACTTGAGCATAAGGTAAGGCTTATTTGAAAAGTAAAGAAAATTAGGTCTACTTACATAATAATTTTAATAAAGAGCCAAAACAAATATGTAAAATTGTAAAGGAAAAAAAAGGAAAGGGTAAGATAAAAACAATTTTTAAGAAACTCTACCCAAGGTGAAAGGATGGAGATTCCAGATCAATGGAAGGATTGGTTTCATGCTGAAGGAACAATAAATTTGTGAAGGAAATTCAATTGGAAGAGTTAGAAGCAGTGATCACTGATAACTATAATATTTGAATGATGGTTTTCATTTTCATGCAAATAGGTCATGGGCTAAGTGAGAAGTGAACTATATGGAGAGGAACAAAACCCATGCTTTTCAATGACAAAGAGAGAGAGAGAGAGAGAGAGAGAGAGAGAGATCTACAGAAAAAAATGAAAATAAATTGGCTCAATATGGGGAAATTTTCTATTTTTAGAGTTCTATTTTGTTTTTGTTATTTACTTTATTGTATTATTTTTAATGTCTAAGTGTCTGTATGTCTCTGTGTGAGTATGAACATGTGAGTACTGATTCTCATGGAGACCCAATGAGTTCTGTGGAGCTGCTGTACCAGCAATTGTGAACCACCTGACCCTTAGTGCTGATAACTGAACTTGGGTCCTCTGCAAGAGCAGTACAAACCCTTATCCACAGAGCTATCTCTCCAGTCTTGGAGATTTTCCAAGAAAGATATGATATGAAAAAAAAAAAACCTATACAAGAAATGCGAGGCAAGAAGAATGGCAGAAACAGCAGGCGAGGGAGTCTAGGTGAACTTGGAAATAAAGTAATTGAGGCTGATAAGAGGTAGGGTGCAGGACAAAGAGATTGAAGGTGTTGATTCATTTGGATGACACAGACGATTGAATGAAGGAAGCATTTAGCACAAATAAATTGCTATAGGACAGCGAAGTTTAAGATTTTTAGAGACAGACTGTTTCTAGGTGAGGAAAAGGTTCAAGTTTGACTGGTTGATTACCATAATAAAAATTTGAAAATCTTTCACATTGGCCTATATTTCCCTATGGCTGTCAGTCTCTATCTTCAAGTATTTTTTGTTCTCATTTACCTACTGTTACAGTTGGAATGTAAAACTTATCTCCAAGCTCACATGGAATCCTTGGGCACCTCTGGTAGCACTATTTTAAAAAATAGTGAAAAATGCTCGGAGGGAGAGTCTATCCTGAGAAAGGGCGTCAGTGAGGCTTGTTACTGAAGGGTGTCCCTAATTCCCAGTGCCTCCCTCTGCTTCCCGTAGGCAGTGAAGTAGGTAGCCTCTTTCTTATGAATCTGCCCAATGATGTTCTTCCACATGGGCCCAGAATCAATATAGCAAGAACTATGAACGGAGACCTCTGAAATCACCAGCTAAGTAAATCCTACCCTAATATCTTTTATTGTCAATATTTTGTCAAGGCAAAGTGAGGTTTACACACAGTATTCAATTGTTCCTTTATCTGTATTTGCAAAATATGTTCAGACCATGTAATTCCATTTAAAACTACCTTCTTCACGTCTTTTCTCATCACCTCGGATTATCAGGATTATTTCCTACCATGAGTCAGATGTGTCTCAAATCTTGGTATAATGGAACAAACCTGTAGCCCTAGCACTCAGGGGACAAAGCAGAAGAACTTAAATTTGAGGCCAGAATGAGCAAAATAGTATTAGTCTATCTTAAAAGACACAAAACAATCTGTTTCCACAACTCTTGCTGTTTGTATCAGGACACATTTGTTCCTCCTTCCGAGTGTCTTAGAAGCTGGCCGCCTGGTCCTTCTCTGTCTGGTTCCATTGGTTTTTGATGCTAGGTGTGGTCACTTGTATTGTCATCATTCTCTACGCAAGTGTCAGTTTCAGTACTTACTACATTATGTTCTTTTTTATGAGATTTTTTAAATACCTAATAACTAGAAACAATTCTTAAGACAAGCTTCTCACTTACAATGGATGTATATAGAGAAGTGGAAGCTATGTCTTCTTCAGTTGTTTGGTAGCACTACTGTCTGAACAGATGATTTTCCAATCTTCTCTCAGTCTACCTGTAGAAAGGAGAACATTATGACCTGTGCACTGAGAAGATAGTTGATACATATCATGGAGAGGAAATTCCCAGTACAATGTCTAGCAAATATAAGACTATAGTAGAATATTTTCCAAGTTTATTTTAGTCTACATTGTATTAATCTTCTGCTCTCATATGATATTTAAAGTATATTCATATATTGCTATTCAACATTTATAAGAATGTTATACCTAATCAACCAGATATTAAAGGTTCTTTAGGATGAGTATTGCATAGTATATTAGTTTGTATATCTCACATTGCCAGCAGGTATTATAAATATGAATAAAACTAAACAAATGTATGCTAGATATGATCAAATCAACTAATCAAATAAACTAACTTCACAGAAGTTACTCTCCTTTTACATCTTAGGCAAATAAAACAAGATGATATTATTATTCTTTATTGGTATGCATGTGCTATGCACTTAGGTTTATTTATGTTCACATGTGTACAGAGGACTAAAGTTGACACCATGTACTGTGATTATTGTTCACTTTAATTTTTGACACAGAGACTCTCACTAATTCAAGCTAATCTATTTTCAAAGAAGTGCAGAGTTATACCTAACTGCATATATGTACTTAGTGACACGGTGAACCACAACCCATCCAGGAAGAACATCTGCTGAAAAGTATAAATTAAAATTTCTACCCCGAAAGTTAAATACTGTTTTTCCTTCATGACCACAGGCTAGCTTGTGTCATGTGTGGCATAGGAAAATTCTGGTCCAGCGTACTTATCACAGAAGCTTACAAGAGGGATCATTTGAATTCACTTACATCAGATACATATCGTGTACAAATTTAACTCCTTCCTCACCACAAATGTTCCCTGTTCCTAAAGCTTTGCCAGCATCACCCACACGTACTCTTCAGCCACATAGTGTTTTGAAAAGTAAAATAGACAATAATTTTGATGCAGATGATCTAGATTAAATAGTGTTTTCTCATAAAATATGTTTCATTAAAGACTGAATTCTTAATGACTTTTGGATAAAGATAGAAATATCTATTTTATGAACAGAACAGATTGATAAATACCCTATTATATAGAAATAAATGAAGTGATAAAGAAATGTCAATTTTACATATTTAATAGCAAACATATAGAAATACATTTCTTTTACAGTTCCAGTCATGTGGAGAGAAGGCAGACATCGTCCTCAACCATCAAGTCCACTTCTTTACTATGTCAATTTGATACGGTACTGATCAGGAAGTTTTCGGTAATATGCATGTCACAATCTCAGAGGAGAGAACTGACTTGACTTGTCTATTTGTTTGTACATATTTTGAATTTTTTAAATGACACAATACAACTTGAAAAGGAAACATTTGATTGCAGGAGTTCATATGTAGTCTTTAGATGTTTTCATAAACCTTTTTCATCTATATTTGCAGAATTTTTTCTTGGACGTCTAACAAACACTGAAATCAGTTTGCCTCTCCACTTACCCTTTCATAATGTTCATGACACAAGCCTGTGTAATTTGACACCTTGGAACTTTAAACAGACTCAGAATCTTTTGGACCTTCTAGCCATCATCAATTCACATAGTGTGCAGTAAATCCAGCTCAAAATAAACAACACAGATGGAATTGAAGCTTATAGTACAATGTCAGCAGTATCCACAGATTGACAGAGCTAGTTAGGCTGCCAGATGCACAGAATGTTGTTCTAGCTCCTTGTTCTCTCTAACTGGACTTGATGGAGTACATCAGTGTCAAACTCCTTGCTGGTTTCCACACGCACACGCACAGAAACGCACCCGCATAAACACGCACATTCCTGCGCTCTATATCAACGGAACCATCTGCTCTCAGCTTTACATGTGGTAGCTAACTAACTATCCTACTGTGCCTGGTCTCACCGACTGCTTTCCCTGGAAACAAATGACAACAGTTTTTATCTTGTGCCCTCCTTGGCATTATAAAATAAGGCTCTTAACATTTCCATACGCATATATTTTACATGCATTTTTTTTTTAAATTCTCGTCTCGGTTTTATTTACTGAATCTCCAGGGAATGGCAATCTTTTTTTTTTTTTCATACCACTCCTAAATTGAGGTTTTTCTATGGAACTTCACATATAAAATTGTTTCTTCTAACTAAGATTTATATGACAGCAATATATGAAAAAACCAATGAGCCATAGGATCATTTCCCTCCTTCTCCATTATTTTATACATGTTACTTGCAAATGGGAGTGTAAAAAATGTAGGGAAGTAATGAAAGAAAACCATTCATTCCTTCTCATTATTGATGTATATAATTCCATTGCCAAGGATGGTCATCCTAGAATTAGGATGAGTTGATTGTGTAAGTATAAATTATTTCCATATGCAAGGATTCTGCCTGTATCAGGAAGCTCTTGTGTTATGCTGTTCCCAACTGCAGAATATTCTTCTTGACCTGTTTGTCATCTCATGTGGGATCTAAATGAGAAATAAATTATAAAAGATAATCACTTTTTAACTTAAAAACTTCAGTTATAAAGTACTTTCAAAGCAATGGATCTGTTTGAATTCTGAGCCTGAAGTAGCAGAAGGAGGAAATCCAGCATGAGATGGAGAAACATGACCTAGGTTCAGATCACACCAAGTATCTCTTCCTGACCTGTTTTCACGTCTGGCATCTGTCTTCATGACAATCGCTCTGGAAGATCTACAAAAATTATACTCACCTTCTGGTAACTAGGTAACATAATCTCCTGGAGGGTAGCTAATTGCAGCCCATGATAACCTCATACAGTAAATGTTAAATTTTTCATTTCATTCAAATTATTATGGATCAGTGGATAGAGTATTGATTTGATTCATTAACGGATTTCCAGTCTGTTCCAAGGTTAATGATTGCATGTATCTCAATTACATCCTTAACAGGTTATACTGTAGAACTGATTTAAACTGCTTTGTACATTGTGTATCTTTCTTATCTTAAAGATTTTTTTAGTAATTCATGATTTAACACATTTTTCTCCTCCTCTTCCTAAAACTATGAATGTGTTTGATGGAACATATCAAGATGGTACAAAAATGAACCACAAAAGCTTTTTGTGGGATCTGCCAAGAGGGAGAGGTTAGCAGCCTGAGTCAGGTAAATACTCTGTAGTTCACGTGTATTTAAAATATTAATCAGCGTGGAGCAGGGGTTCATCTTGTCCCTTGGCATTTTATACCACCTTCTCTTTGTAAAGGGACGTTTTTTTGTAACTTTGATCTTCTGAATGCATATGTGATATAACTCAGCATAGAAAAGTGGAACCTAAATACATTTTAAGTCAGACACATCTTAGCAGTGTTAAAGAGCAAGTAAATATTAAATAATTAAAAATATATTATTCATATATCTGTTCAGAATGACAGCAAGTCACTCTGGAACGATTGACAGGCATGCTGGCCATATCTGCAGCAGATAATCAGGAGAGTCCTTCCAGCTTCTTCCGGACAAAGAGAAGACATTGTTTTTGACAAACAAAAATAGCAATTGTTTCACTTTGTTTGTTTTTTCTTTCAGTTCTTCTGTGTTCTCCCTCACCCTCTGCTCTTTAAACCACTTGCAAGCCTACTCGACTCTGCATGTTTAAACCAGTGAAACTCCCACCAGATCCTGAACTAGGACTGCTGGAGCTCGAGACTAATTGTGCATTTTTCTTTTTCTTTTCTTTTCTTTTTTTATGAGAAAGCTCAACTTCTTGCACACATTCCTATGAAGTCTGTAATAGGAATTACATTTTAAAGACTATTATTGCTTTTACTATCCACTTGTATTCCAAACAAGCAATAATATGCCAGACACCTTCTGGAACCCTCAAGATTCTGACAGAGATTGGGGACTCAGAAGCCAAATGGGAGTCATCAGGAGGAGACTTCAGTTCTACAATCCATTAAATAAAACAATGGAGCCTGCAGCTGAGCTATTAAAAAGAGTAGAGCAATTTTTATTTCAATGGCTACATTTTATTTCCTCTTCTGAGTGACTGTTAACAAAGGGCCGCTGAAAGGACTGGATAAAAAGCAGGCGTCAGATGCAGGATCCATGAGTTAAACAACATTATTAGATACAATTTCATAAAATCTAGTTGCTTTTTTGCTACTAGAAATCATGTCCTTTTGTCAACTTGTGGTCACATCAGCACTTCTGCTGATATAATTTGCTCCAGCTGCAGAGCAGAGCTGGCCTGCAAATCAAGAACCAGAATGAGGACAGGCAGGAATAACTCAATGGCTTGGATAATGTGCAAATCACTACACTTCTAGCTATTAGTCTACTTTTTTTTTCAGAATATTTGGAAGAGGAAACATTTATCTTTAGCTAAACAGCTAATCAGCCACCCTCTTAAGAGTTGGTTTTTCTGGTTATCTTTCCCTGAAGTCTAACCATTCTGTTGTAATGCTTTGTAATCATGACATTGTGTATTAAAAAAAATGACACATTGCCCACCATAGAAGGTAATATGAGCACCTAATGCCAAGTAATAGATGCTTTTCTCCAGTGCCCCTAAAATACTCTTCTTCAGATTAAAATAAATATTCCTAAGCATGTTGTTTATCATTTTCGCATTTCAAGTGTTTTTGTCTGGCCTGCTATGTACAGGTTTACAAAATAACACACACCCGTCTGTCAACAAGCTGCTCCAACTGCCTCAATTCCAGACAGAACATGAACCCAGTCACAACTGAAATGCAATACTATTTATTGATTCCGACATGAATTATAATGATAGAGGCTTAACCAGTCATTCAGGGCGGAACTTCAGGCTGCTCTCTTTGCCATATAGGAAACTCTATTGACTTATATTCAAGTCGATTATAATTGGATCTCAACCATTTAAAAGTTCAGCCCCAATTGAACACTCAGCAATCATTCTGTGTACAAAAGGAGAGTTTCTAAACAGCACAAAGCTCAAGTATTCTTGCCTATCAAAGCAAATCAATGTAGATGGGGAGCAAACAAGAGAACAAGCAGCAGCATGTACCGCTGAGGAGGTAAGCAAATACTCCTGATAACAAGCGCACTGCACCCACTGTGCGGAGGCAACACCAGCCTGCGGTTGGCCCAGGCAAGTGAGCGGCCATTTTCCTTTCTAGACAGTGCAACCTTCTAGTGCCGGATGCAATCAGAATTGAAAGCTCCCCACGTCACCTTTGAATAGTCATTGCTGCAGCCAGTATCCAAACCTGAAGTTGAGGGTAGCATATCAGCGTTATCTGTGCAAAGCAAACGGGAAAGTTCATGATCACCGAACATGTTTTCGAGCACCATTGTTTTATTGTTTGGTTTGTTTGACTTACCTTCCAGTTGTGGTTTCCCCTCCCTTCTCTCCTCCCAGTCCGTGACCCCCACCCCCCACCCCCACCCCACAATCCACTCCTCCTGCATTTCTATTGAGGAAAGAACAGGTCTTCAATGAGTATCAACAAAATACGGCATAACAAGTTGCAATAAGACTAAGCTCCTCGCCATGTATTAAGGAGACCCAGTGTGAGGAGTAGGGTCCTAAAAGCCAGTAAAAGAGAAAGGGGCAGCCCCTGCTCCCACTGTTAGGAGTCCCACAGGAGGACCAAGCTACACAGCTATCACATGTATGCAGAGTGCCTAGGTCCGTCCCATGCAGGTCCATCACCATTGTCTTAGAGAAGACAAAACCGTGTGACCATGGCACCGAATCTGTCAGCCATTTGACAGGATAGCACAGGGAGGTCGAGATGAGTCCAGTGCCTTTTTTAAAAATTTTTTTTTTATTTTTTTATTTTTTATTTAAGTCACCCAAAACTCAGAACTAAACTTAGTTCTCAGATCAGAATGGAAGTGGTGGTGCTTTTTCTGAGACGCATGTGGGCAGTTTCCATCTATCCTGAAGGCTTGAGAAATTGGTCTCTGCTGGCTGCATGTCACTGAGCCTCATAGGCTCTCCACTACAGAAGCAAATTTTAACTTCTGGTTTGAGTCAGTGAGCTTCACGTCTCTTGGATATATGATTTGATATGATATGAACACTTGTATTATTTTTCACTTTGGGTGGGTGGCAAAATTATGGTTTATTCAAAGCAGAATGAAATTTTATATGATATTGACTGACAAACTGCAATGTTTAACTATGACATTAAATTGCTCCCTTTGTTCAAGAAATGAAATACAAAATGAATGAATTTCAAAATGTTTTTACCTTGCTATTAAATGAAAAATACTCAGTTTACAGGAGACAAAAAAAAATGTTTCATGAAACATATTTTGATATCTCTAATCATTCTTTCCAGTCTGCCCTTCACTAGCGTCTGTTCATGTGGAGCTAGGTCCAAAGGAAGAGGAAACAGGAAGTATTGAACCTGCAAAGCTGCTTCGTACTTTTTATAGTTCTCTGCATAACCTAGAATAATCCCTTCTGTGATGATCATTGAACCATAAATTGGATGTATGGGCCACTTTAAAAATGTTAAGATATCTACACATATTTTAAGACCATTAAATTACTACTCTGTCCCATCTTTTTTCTCCTTTTACCTTTCTTTCTTGATACAAGGTCTCACATATCCCAGGCTAGGTTTTGACTCACTGTCTAGGAGAGAGTGATTTTAAGTCCCTGCTCCTTGTTACTCCACCTTTCAAGTGCTAGGAAGACAGATGTGTACTGCCACACCCAGATCTTTCTCATATTTTAAATGATCTTCTAGTATCTTACATTTTTGTCTAGACCACACATAGAAAGGAAGAGCAGGCAATGAGACATTGTTTCTACCTTTTCCTTCAAGAGAAAAAAAAAAGGAGTTAGTGAGTTTATTTTGTTAATGTCCAAGTCAGTAATGAATTTTTCTATTATTTGGGAACTGGCTGTGGCAGTCACACTCCAATAGAATGCTTGGAATTGAGTCTACTACGTCAGTCTAATTGTTTGTATAACATCGTGTCTTCTAGAATGCTGTACCTGGAAGTCACACACCCCACAGTTATATAAAGTATACAAATGACACTGCATATCCAGCTATTCTGAGTTGCTTTATAAAGTGTGAAATAGGAAAGATAAAGTGCTTCCATCTTACCACATTCAAAGAGTCTGTCTTACTTTGGGATTTTACTGCTGTGAAGAAACACCATGACCACAGCAACTCTTACAAAGAAAACATTTAATTGGGTTTCAAAGGTTTAGTCCATTATTATCATCATGGTGGGGAACATGTTGGCCTGCAGGCAGACATGGTGCTAGAGCTGAGAGTCCTACATCATGACTCTGAGGCAACAGGAAATCAACTGACTGTCACACTGAGTGAAGTTTAAGAAAAAGACCTCAAAGCCCAGATTAAAGGTATGCCCTCCAGCCTCAAGGTCTGGATTAAAGGCATGTATCATCCAGCCTCCTCCAACAAGACCACACTTCCTCCAACAAGGCCACACCTTCTAATAGTGCCACTCCCTATGACCTTATGGGGGCCAAGTATATTCAAACTACCACAGAGTCAGAGTTCAAATATTAAAATCCAACATGTTCCCAGCTTGTATGTTATTTTGCCAGTTGATTTTGTTGACAGTTGGCCTCCAAATGAAGAACAAACCTTATCATAATAGCAAATAATTGAAGTCTATTTTAATTTTACTGTTTTTTTTCCAGTCCTCACATGCTAATATTCTATTAGGTATACCTGTGGGACATAACAATGAGAGGAGAACTCTTATGCTGGGACTTGCTGGAAAATGCATTGGTGCTATAATAATGCTGATAGAAATAGCTAACCGTAACATCACAAAACTGCCTGTTCAGACTGGTTTCAGAATTAGTATTTCCAAAAAAATAGTAAGTATTGATGGGGGCGGGGTTCCTTGGAGCCATTTCTGTGACTTTTCAAATGTTTTGTCTGCTTTTATCAGACTCACAGCCACTGACTTTGTGTTGTGTTATATGGAAACTGTTGACTCCAGGGCCACTACCCATACATGTAGCAAGGCCTTGCATAGTAGGGTTGGATGATAAAAGTACTTAAAGCAAAGGAAAGCCAATCAGAGCCATTCATGTTATTAGGACCCCTGAGTTTTCCCAGAGCATTTCCCAGGGCTTGCAGACTACCCAAGAGTTCACAGCTGTCCTATGAATGCCAGAGAGCTCCTTGCAACATTGCTGTGAGATACAGGAGAAAAGGGGCTTTGCTTGGACAGTGGGAAAAAGAAACAAATGATTGTGACTTTTTCTCATGCTGATTTTCCTAAGGATGTTGTATTGTGAAAACCAATGGACACTATTACTAACAAAACATTTAGGGGTACCATATTATTTTCATTTCATTGACCATGAATCTGATGATTGCCTTTAGTACTTTATCTTTTTTTTTTTTTACTGTTTGTTAGTGATGTTTGTTTTCAAGTTTGGATACAGATCTTATAAAATTAAAGTAACCCAATTACTCTATTTATTTGTGCATGAAAGAAGATGCCATGTAAGCTCTTGTTCTTCTAGTATAGGCTGTGAGGCTCAGCTGCAGATCATGTCTGATTTGTCTAATCATGTCCTGTTAAACAGTAGAGTTCATGGCATGTAGCAGAATTTACACCCACAGCTGAGGTCAAATGCAGCTGCCTTATAATGGTAAGAAGGAAGCAGATATTTCACAATTTTCTGAAATAGTCATATCTAAAAAATGGACAACTTCTAGTACCAAGTATTATCTAATTATGAATTTCTTGGTTGTATTAAAGAAAAATTAATTTAAATCTCCATGTTAAAAGAGTCTTACAATTCTCCCCTCGAATATTTAAATATGTGTGTATTTTAACACCGCTGGCCCCATTGGCTCACTGTTGTGTTAACATTAAGAATTATCATTCCTTGAGTGTCAACTCTTTCTTAGGCACTTTATTATTTTCTGTGATTTTACTTCTGATGATATTAATCCTTTGAAATATGCATTTCATTCCTGGATTTTCAATGAGGACAACAAAATCTAAAATGGTTTTGGTTGACTTCACAATGCAGGTGGAAAACTGACATCCTCCAAATGTTATTCATGAGCGAATATGTGGAATTTGTGAATGTCATTTTATAAGTTCTCCCCTCCCCTCAAAGAAGAAGAGATTCCTTACAGACTATAGATGTGAAGAAGGATCTTCGTATAGATAGCTGACCCTGAATCATTTGGGGGGCTCAAAGTACAAAGGCATGCAAACTTATAAGAGATGGTTCTACGATTTTACGTGTGTAGAGGGGTAATGTCTCTCTGTGTGAGAGAATGATAAAAAGAGAAAGGAGGTTATGGAGGGAAGAAGAGGATAGAAGATATGAAGGAAGAGGACAAAGAGGAGAAGGCAAAAAAGGGCAGTGGAGACAGAGAGATTGGAGTGAAGGGGCCACCATCCAATAATGTGGTAACCAAGAGAAGACAGAACGTGCATTGAACTAATTCTCCCCTCAGGTTGCTTTAAAGAACAGTTCTACAAATACCTTGATTTGATATACTAACTTCAGACAGGTTTCTGTGATTGAATCCAAGAGTTTAAGATGGTGTGTTACAGCGGCTTTGTTTGGACAAATGTGCAGTTACATCATTTCTGAAGTTACAGTTTTACAGACTTAGTACAGTACAGTAGTTCTACTGCTTCATAACAAGTCACAAACAGCAGCAAAGTCAGATTATTTTACGAACTCATGGCAGGCGGCTGTGACACACGCCTTTAATCCCAGACCTCGGATCTCTGTCAGTCTGAGGCCAGCCTGGGCTACAGAACAAGATCCAGGGCAGGCACCAAAACTACACGGAGAAACCTTGTCTCGAAAACAAAAACAAAAACAAAAACAAAACGAAAAAAGAACTCACATATCCTTAGGTTATACTTCCAGGTGGACTTGCTTCAGATTTTTTGCTTGGGGTCTCCTCAGGCAGAAATCAACATATAGCCATACTAAGAATTTATCAAAAAGTTCTGTGAGGAATCTACCTGAATATATTAGTTTACCAGTAAAATCTTCCTGCCCACATCTTATTAATTCATAACTGATTTTTTATTATTACATTGTATGAAGCATGGGTCTTAGGAAGTGATTCTGGGAGACAGTTCTTGGGTATCATTTTATAATTCTGCCTACCCTATCATGTCTCATGACTTCAAAGCCTACATCTTTTTTTGTCTTTAAATTATTTTTTATTTTTTTATTATTAAGGAATTTTTTTAATTCATTTTACATACCAATCAAAGATCCCCTTCTTTCCTCCTCCCACCCCTCCAGCCTCTCCCTCCTAACCCACCCCCATTCCCTCCTATAAGAAGCTAAGGACTCCCACGGTGAAGTACATTCAGTAGAGGCAGGTCTGAGCCCCTCCCCCTGCCTCAAGTCTGTGTGAGGTATCCCATCAGAGGTATTGGGCTCCAAAAGGCCTGCTCTTGCACTAGGATTGGATTCTGATCCTACTGCCAGGGGGGTCCTTAAGCAGATCAAGCCACACAACTCTCTCGCTATACAGAGGGCCTAGTCCAGTCCCATTCAGGAAGCCTACATTTTTTTATCTGCTATATTACACAACTCCAGAACTCCTATAGAAATCACAAGCATCTCACTATTGAATGTGATGTCAGTCAAGTCTGTAAGTACAGTCACACATCCTTTATAACTATTTCTACTTATACTAATACTGATAGCTTTTAGCACTTGCTTGTGTATTGGAACTCATAAATTCTTCCTGAATTCCCTGCTTGATACTTAGAAAGGAAAATGCATCATTCTTGGAGGAAAATCAAGGAGAAAAATCACATGGGTGACAGAAAGGATTGTTGGACCAATTGAGCACTCACCTAGAGAAATGTTGAAATTACGTCTTTTTGAAGAGATTGGTAAAGAAGTAAAAGATAAGGTCCTTTGCTTCAAGACATGACAAACTGATCTGGAGATTCTCTTCCATAGCTTTTCATAGACTTTGGCTGATGTTGGGTTTTCACTTGAAATTGCCCTATCTGTCGACTCATCTTCCTCCCAATTCTGGACTCCATTATGCTGTCCTCCTGGGATCACCGCCTTAATAAATCACTTGCATTAAAATTTTTGGCTCAGGGTTTCCTTCTGGGATGACCCAACCTCAGACATGGAGTACACTTTGGGCAGTCTTCTGGAGCCAGAAGCATTAGGGGCGAGCCACTCTAAAAGTCCACACCTGGCCAAGAGAGATACTTTTTAGGCTGTTTGTGCTGTTTGTGAATAAAGCCTGATCATCACCTGGCAACTCCTCTCTGGGCTGTCAATCAGATGCCTGCCTTGAGGGTAAGAATGTGTTCTGGACACATGGGCTTAATTTTCCTACTTTGAAAGTGCGATTGAAGATCATGCCATGAATAGCGGGTCTCAAAAACATTCAGAAATCTCTAGAAATAAATGTATAGGTCTGAAAAATGTGATAAAAGTGATAAAAGAAAAACATGCCTTGGAAATCAACATCATGACTCAAGGGGAAATTGCAGAAACCATAAATTGTCATTACTAACCAGATATATATATATATATATATATATATATATATATATGACTCAGAAATATAATATAATCAGTATAAGAGTCAGAAAATATTCTGAGCAGTGGCTGCATACCCCTTTAATCCCAGCACTTGGGATTGAGCAGGCAGATCTTTAAGTTCTTTAAGTTGTTTACAGAGAAAGTTCTAGGACAGCCAGAGCTGCACAGAGAAACCCAGTCACAAAACAAACAAACAAACAAAAAAAAAAACTGAAAAAAAAGGATCAGAAAATCTGAAGTAAGTCCTCATTTGTATGTCTGCCACCATAGAAAAAAATCTCAGAGTTGGAAGTCTATACTTTAGTTTTGAGTAACGGAATTTATAGGTTTTTAAGGTAGTTTATTTTGACATTCAGCCTAGGAATCAACAGTGCAATTTAGACATGCAGAAGCCATTCACTTGTCCTTCAGCTATAATAATAGTCATTCTAGTCCATAACTATTTGGGGTTCATGAATAACATGTCAATTTTGTCAAAAGTGGTTTTTGTTGAACAAAAAATTACTTTGATGAATTTATTCAACACAACCAGTTCGTTGCTTCATAATATGTTGTGTTAAATTTTTTTAATAAGATTCTCAATGTTCCTGCACATCGAAATTGCTCCCCTATAATTAAATCTATTAACTTCATAGTTTCTATGTCACACAACATTTTAAGTCTATCTTTATGTAATGTACAAGGAAGTTTATTTTATGTAGACTTATATTGACTTTGTGATATCATAAATTTTCCAAGTAAGTGAGAACTATTTTTGATAACACAATTTTTCTCCAGTAATTTTTCCCTCTTAGTTTGATTTTATCAATACCCTTGCTACATTTGTATTCCCTGAGTAGTCTGTGGTGCGATCAGTACTGATCCCTGAGTACCTGCCTATGTGAGGACGGTGCCCCAGCTGTAACCTCATCTGCCTCTGCCTAGAATCTAGCAGGGTTCCTGACTGCTCACAAAGCCCCGATTTATGGCTCACTCCAGTAGCTTGCTTCAAACCTGTCAAGCTTTCTCTTTAACTTTGCTGGTGCTTTCTACCAGCTTCCATTTACAGTCTTCAATTTGTCATTGACTTAAGTGGCAATGTATGAAGGATGCCTTTTCACGAAACTACTCTTTCTCTAAAACTTCTACATTTAGTAGAAACTTTTTGTCATGTGTATAGAAGTGTAGGCATTTAGAGTCAACAAGTCCTAGATATTAAAATAAAACTTCAGTTTTCTGTGACTATAAAGCCAAATAATGATGATTTCCTTAGGAAGCATTGTGTCTCATAAAATGGTAAAGTTCTATGGTAGAAAAGAATATAAGGAACTAACCTACCTGATGAGTACAATAAAATATACTTCATTCAGTACAGGTCCCAAGCATGGGGCTGAAGACAGCTTAGGTCAGAGAGAAGGCAATGGGTTTCAGGCCCAGGTAAGGTACTATAACGAGAAACACAGGTATCCAAACAAAATTAGAAAGCCTTGAAATGGAATCAAGTTAGCGTGCTTCAGTTATGACAATATAAAGAGAAGCAAATGGATGATGTATAATATTAGGCTTCAAAATAAACATAGCAAAGCCACGAGCATGAAGTCAGACCAAGAACACCAGAGACAGTAAAACCATATTACAAATGCAGCAGATCTTGAAATCTATCTGTACTGCCCTGCATTCCAATCATTTTCTGTATTTAACCTATAAACTAGAGGTTTGACCTGTGAACTCAGAGGCTAAGTGTGCTATGCTTTTATTTCCCATCAGACAGTTGAATGGAGATAAGAAAATAGACCTTATTTGCTCTTAGCTCAATGCACACATGCTTTGTGAATTTCCTTATGAGTCATGGTCACCTTCCTCTCAGCAAGCAGGCTTCTGAACCGTGGCAAGGAAACTAAAATATATCTTAGGACAGTTCAAACTTATAAAATCAGCAGCTCCACTTGGATTTTTCTTATTTCAGTTTAATTATAGGTGTTTCTCACTTGGATCAGTCAAATAGCATTTCTTATAGAAGTCTATATTTTATTCCTGGACTCTGCAGTTTTTAATTTTTCTTTGTTTTTCCTTTCCTTAGTGTCTCCCTTTATTTAGCAAGTATCACTTAAAATTTTGAATATGGGCCAAATAAGTAAGAACAGACACAGTAATGATATGGTTCCTTCTTATGCTGAAGAATTTTTAATCTAATATTCTAATCTGAATATTTTTAAATTAGCACCATAATCAACAAAATTTTTCTTCAAAGAGTCAAATAGCAAATATTTTCAGCTTTCTGGGTCAGACCATCTCCCTTGTAACTTCTCAACTCTATCTCTATAGCACAAAATCATCAATGAACAATAAGTGAGCAAATGAATGGCTGCCTTTGCACAAGGCATATTTGCTGAACAAAGGGCAGGAATATTTTACAACCTCTAAATTAGATACACATTGAAACAGAATGAACAGTGTTATAAGAGAGACCAGAAGAGAGGGATATGACACCAAAGAAGACTTACTTACTCAATAGACTTTGTAACATTAATTTTAGATATAACAGTTCTTGAGTGATCCCTTCTCTTTCGTATTTTATACCATACAATAAATGCCAATTCCCTCTGCTGTGTTGTCTTTTGGGCTTAATGATCTCAAAGACAGGACACTGGCTGTCTATTTTCTCTAGTGTAGTGCTTCCTATACATGGATTTATTATTAAATCATCACTTTTCTTAGAGAACCAGTAAGAATGTTTTCTATATGGCTAATAAACACTAGAAGCTTAAAGTCAATGATTTTAACACTCAGTCATAAAGGGAGGTCTGTAGCTGGAGTTTTCCTGTGTCCAGCTGGCTCCTGTAGCTGCTCAGACCCAATTAAACACACAGAGACCTATATTACTTATAAACTGTATGGCTGTGCCAGGCTTCTTGCTAGCTAGATCTTACATCTTAAGTTAACCCATTTCTATTGATCTATAAGTTGCCACGTGGCTCATGGCTTACCAGTACTTTACATCTTACTTCTCATGGCAGGGGCAACTGGCAGCATCTCCTGACTCAGCTCTTCACTTCCCAACATTCTCCTCTCTGCTTGTCCCACCTATACTATACTTCCTGCCTGGCTACTGGCCAATCAGCGTTTTATTTATCAATCAATCAAAGCAACACATTCACAGCATATAGAACATATCCACAGCAGAGGTCTCCACCAAATCCCTCTGGAGCCCCTGGACTCAGGGAACTCTATAGAAGAGGGGATGGAAAGCATGTAAGGCCGGAGGGGTTGGAGGACACCAAGGAATCAAGGCCTTCTAGACACAGTAGAACTGGTGCTTATAGGAACTCACAGAGACTAGCACAGTATGCACAGGTCTACACTAGGTGAGGTCTTAGAGCTGAAAGGAGAAGTGGACCTACAGCCCCATCCTTAACGCATAAGCTATGTGCAGTCGTTAGCCACTTGCAAATGAAAAATTAATTTTCTCCAAGGTAGTCTCACTAAGAAAAGAAATCATTCTTAAGGGTAGGCCCTGTAGTAGTTTGAATGTAATTGGCCCCATAATCTCACAGGGAGTGGCACTGTTAGGAGGTGTGGTTTTTTGGAATAGGTGTGGCTTTGTTGGAGGAAGTGCGTCTATGTTGGGGCAGGCTTTGAGGTTTCCTATGTTCAAGCTATGCTCAGTGTTGCAGTTCATTTCCTGATGCCTGCAGATGAAGGTTCTCAGCTTCTTCTCCAGTACCATGTCTGCCTGCACGCCACCATGTCCCATCATGATGATAATGGACTAAACCTCTGAACTGTAAGCCACCCCAATTAAATGTTTTCCTTTGTAAGAGTTGCCATGGCCGTGGTGTCTCTTCACAATGCTAGAAATACTAAGACAGACCCCATGCCCAGCAGTAGGTGGCCAAGAGAAAACAAACTCAACAGTATCGTTGGAGGGTCTTTGTCTCATAATGCTAAGTCAGAATGGTTTGTGTGTCTGTTTGTTTAACCTTCCAGGTCCTTTGCTTATGCATGGTGGCTTCTGGTTTGGGGTTTTTATGTGATTCCCGTGTGTGTGAATGTCTGTGTCTGCATCTGTATGCATCTCTTATGCTTTCTCTTGGCTCTTTTTCTTGTTTGCTTGTTTTGTCTTATTCTGATTTGCTTGTTTTTTATTTATATTACTTTATTTTATTCTATCCTTAGATGCCTACTTGTTCCCTAATGAGAGACAGAAAGGTTGTGACTCTGGGCGGGAGGAGAGAAAGGGAGGAACTAGGATGAGAAGGGGGAAGAAAAGCTATAATAAAAATTCATTGCATGAAGAAAAACTATTTTTAATAAAAATGTGATGATTATAATAACTTCTTGGCTTTAGCCTTCATTATAGAAGACTAAAAAATATTGGAATTAATTAACCAATAAGCAAATATATAAGAAGTAAAGCACATTTATATTAAAAAATACAAAAGTACTTATAATTCATTGTTGTATGACTTTAATGTATTCTTTAAAATGTATTACAAGATAAACACATTTGACAAATTATATCATCATCATAATATTATGGTATACAGAAATCATAGCATCAGGTAAAGAAGTATTAGTTAATAGAATTAATAGTAAGGTAACTTACTAATAGTTACAATTAGGCAAAGCTTTAATTGCAATATTTCACTCAGTGATTTTCAACCAGGTTGATTTTACACATTGGATATATTGGACAATGTCTGGCAGTATTTTGGGCTATCACTTTTGAGAGGACTGTCATTGACACCTAATGGGTAAAAATCAACTATTTAAAAAAACCTTAAGTAATCATATTGTTTCCTATTTGCCTAAAACTTACACATATATTATAGATGAAGTTATACCTTTTGAGTTGACAATGCTACCCTCAAAAAACCATAGACAATCTAACAGAAAACTGAGCACCAGGCATGAAAAATATCCTTTCAAGTTACTGGTCAGGGGAGTCCAAGAGAACAAAACAAAACCCATTCCTGTGGCCCTTGGCTGCTTTCCAGAGATTGAAAGTCAAACCCTGTTCTTGAAGACAATATCCTTTAAACAGGACTCATATGATTCAAGCTGGATCTGACCAAAAAACCTCCTCACTGATGACTTACTTTCATAGTTCTGGAAGTTATTATTCGAGCTGCCAAAGATAAATAGCAATTAACAGTTCTACCCAGCCATGATGCCTAAGAATGACAATAATAATCAACCTAGCAAGATATTCCTAAAGGTACAATAGTGGCACTCATATGTTGGTAGTAACCAACAACTCACTAATTGGACTTAAGGCTAGCCCAACAGGAGGGAAAGTATGATTCCTACTGGAAACCTAGCCAACTATTTGGGTCTAGTGAGTTCTTGAACCTCAGAGGATTATCTATTGCTGCTGCTTTGCTAGAACAGCATAAATTGAAATACTTATTCTTTTGCCCACAGATAAATGTAGCTCTCAAACTTCACCAAAGAAGCTTCTCTTTGTAACAGAGACCATAATAGAAAACCACAATCAGCCAAAATGCAGAAAACTGATCTACCTGTCCACTCCCAACAGATGTCCAGTCCCAAAATATCCATCTAAAACACGACTCCTGCACTGAGGATCATGGATCATTGAGAAGGTTTCAGAAAAATTGTAAGCCAGAAAACCGGAAAGACTGTGAGATTGTGTCTCCTAGAAAAGACAGAGAAGCTTCATCCATGATACCATGATACAACATGGCTGCCTGAATAGGACCTGAACAATGACAACCCCTATAGACACGCTAACATAGAGGAAGGAAATCTCACAGCCCTCTTCCATCCCAACAAAGAACTGTAGTCAACTAATGACCTTCTGAGAGAGAGAAAGAATTAGTCTATCCAGTGGAGGAGTTCCCTAATTGCTTATCCAATACCAAGTAGTCAGCACGAAAATCACACATACATGTAACACTAAATGGACTGACAGATTGTATTTCTCTCTTTCTCTTTTCCCCTTTCCTTTCCATTTTCCTGTCTCTGCCCCTCCCCGACCCCGTGTGTGCACATGCACACATGTCCGTCATCTCCCCTCCCGCCCAGTTTAACAGTAATGATCAGAGAAAAAGAGTTCATGAATTTGAGAAGGAGTAATGGGCATAGCATGAGAGAGGATGGAGGGAAGAAAGGGAAGGGTAGGAATAATGCAATAATATTTTAACTTTATGAATAAATAAATTGAGAAATCTAACATTTCATGCATCACTGTTTATAATTCAAATGTAAGAAAATAAAGCTTGGGCTGGAGATATAGTTCTGGGTAGAGCCCATATGTACAAGGCCCATATGTACAAGGCACTGTATTCAATTATCAACATTGTAAAAAAATTGAATAAATAATGCAAATAAAAATAAAAGCTTGCTCCATTTTTTTTTTCCTAACTGAGATCTTGCTTTTGAAATTACCTGAAATCTATACCCCAATTATGCTACATTAAGTTTACATAAACTTGGACATAAAGCTCAGTACTGGGGAGCTAGTTCAGTCAGTCAAGTGTTAGCCAAGCATGAGGATGTGAGTTCAAGCCCCAGCACTCACATAAAAAGCTGAATGTGTAGGCATGTGCTTGTAGTACCAGAGCTGGAGATTTGGAAACGTGTGGATCCATGCGGATCCAGGGCCAACCCAACCTAGCTGATGGGACCCAGATCAAAGCAAAGGCTCTGTCTCAAAAAAGAAAAAAGACAGCACCTGAGGTCGACTTCCACACCCTTTTTTTGCACCCATAAAATTTCACACACAAAAGCATACACATACATAAAAATTTTTTAAAGTTTACATAAAACTTTATTTTAGTATCTCATATCTAATACAAGTACAGTCAAAGAGCCAGACCAGTTTTAAATATATGAAATATATTTAAATATCTGAAATATATGACATGCAACCTCAGGTTGCATGGGATTATTTTTAATTGTAGTATTTCAATGACCTGTTTCATTTTCTTCATTAAATTCCACATACATAGTAGCTTATGATATGTATTTTATATAAAAAATAAATATATACTCCTATAAAATAAAGTTTAAATCTGAACATTTAAAAAAGCTAGCATTGCTATTAAGTGTCCTAAAAAGTAGAGGATAATCCCTCACAGAAAAAAACTACCCAACCTATGAAGGCAATACCAAGGTTGAGAAATTCAGGTCAACTTTTGAAACCATTTAATACCAGAGCTGGAGATGTAAAGACAGGTGGATACATGTGGACCCAGGGCCAACCTAACCTGGTTGACAAGTTGCAGGTCCTAGCAAGAGACTCTGTCTCAAAAAAAAAAAAAAAAAAGCCATTTAGCATTTTTTTTTAAAAAAAATGCTTTTATAACAAACAATTCAGAGAGATGACTTTCACACAATTGCTCCTGATGATAACATTATGCAAATACTACAAATTTACAGTTAGTATACTGGTGTTTATTTTCTTACACACACACACACACACACACACACACACACATACACACACACACAAATCTCTCTCACAAAAAAGAAAATAGAGATCCCTTTTGTTATCCTTTTATAGAAATATTTCTGTCATCCTCCTAGAACCACACATCATATGGTTTCTTTTGTAGAAATAACCAGAATATCCAGTTACTGATTAAAAAAATAATGGTTATTTTGGTGGTTTGAAACAAAAATGGCCCCCATATGCTCATAGGGAATGGCACTATTTGAAAAGATTAGGACTTGTCACCTTGTTGGAGGAAGTGTGTCACTGGAGGTTGGCTTTGGGGTTTCAGTAGCTCAAAGTAGGTCCAGAAGGCTTAGTCTCTCCCTGCTGGCTGTGGATCCAGATATAGAACTCTCAGCTAACTTTCCAGCACCATGTCTGCCTATGTGCTTTCAGGGTTCCTGCCATAAAGATAATGGGCTTAACCTCTGAACTGTAAGCCAGCCACAATTAAATGTTTTCCTTTGTAAAAGTTGTCATGGTCTTGGTGTCTTTTCACAGTTATAAAACTCTCAAACAGAAGTTGGTAGCAGGGACTGGGGTATTGCTGTGATTGGCCTGACCATGTTTTTGCTTGGAGGCTTTGGACTTTGGACTATAATACCAGTGGAACACTTTAAATGGGACTTAAGGGGCCATACTTATAGGAGCATGGAAGTCAGTGGTGTTGAGGGTGATTTGAGCTGTGAGAGCCTGACTCAAGAGGTTTCAGAAGAGAATAATATTACTGTGTGGCCTAGAAACTGATTTTGTGACATTTTGGTGAAGAATGTGGCTGCTTTATGCCTTTGATCAAAACATCTGCCTAAGGCTAAATTGAAGACTTGTGTATTAACAGCTTCATCAGAGGTGGTTTCCAGACAACCTGGTATTGACTGTATTGTTTAGTTATTAGTGGCCATGCTTATGCAGATCTTTAATGAAAAATAGCAGACTGAGAAAGGAAAAATACAAAATGTACAGTTTGAGGAGAAAAGTGGCACCAGGGAGTGTAGAAGAGCTAAGTCCTGTGTTCAAGAAGACAAGAAGATTAAGAAATGGAATAAAAGGAGTTGTGATCCCAGGGCAAGATGTCACCCAGCTAAATTTCCAACTTGTGAAAAGAAATTAAAGAAAAGTTTAGAGCTGGGTGTAGTGGCACATGGAGGCAAATTCAGGCAGGTTTCAGAATTCTAGGCCAGCCTGGTCTACAGAACAAATTCTGGGAGAGCCTTAGGCAGTAAAGGAAACCATCAAAAACAGAAAGTTGGTAAAAATATGAGGGGTCCATGTTCCAAGCACAGAAAGCAGAAGAACTTGGCAGCTTTGGACATGTGGTGGTTCTGGCTTTAAAGTAAAGGATACAAGAGAGAGATTGTGCGATCTCCCTTCTGTGACTAAAGAAAGCTGTTGAGACCAGGCATGTGTCGGCAGTGTACCTGCATGGAGGCTCAGAGAAGCCACTGCATGAAGCTGGGAACGCGAAACCTGGATTGCCTTGGAGACCCCAAGATGCTGGAGATGCCAGAGCCATGGGAAACTGCCTGAGGAAATCTGCCAACTGGGAGTGGAACCAGCCCCAGAGAAAAGTCAACAAACTGAAGAGTTGGAGATCTGAAGAGCACTTTGACATCAGATGTGGAGATGCGGAGTTTGGAGTTTGCCCAGCTGGTTTGGGGTCTTGCTTTAGTCCAGTATTTCCACACTACGCTCCCTTCCCTACATTTTGAAATGGTAAAGCGTATGCCGTGTCATTGCCTGTTAGAAGTATGTGATCTGGGTTTTTTATTTTGATTTTACAGGGGATTACAGTTAAGAGATTTCCATGAGTTTCTGAAGAGACTTTGGACATTTAAACATTGTTGATACTGATAAATTCTGGGGACTTTTGAAGTTGGACTAAATGAATTTTGCATTCTGATTTGGCCACAAGCCTGTGGGGCCCAGAGAGTGGAACGTGAACCTCTGGACTGTAAGCCAGCCCCAACTAAATGTTTTCCTTTATAAGCATTGTGATGTCCTCTGAGTCTCTTCACTGCAATAAAACACTAAGACAATTATCAAGGCTGAGAAAGAAGAAAGAATTTACTGAAAGAGCATAGAGGTTCTTTCTGATACATTGAAAAGTCTTATAATAAGATTTTTGTAATAGTTATGTAACTTTGTGAACACATCAGAAAGCTCAAAATTAAACAGTTTGTAGCAGTGGTTCTCAACCTTCCTAATGCTGCAACTCTTTAATACAGTTCCTCATGTTGTGGTGACCCCCCAACCATAAAATTCTTTTCGTTGCTACTTCATAACTATAATTTTGATACTGTTATGAATTATAATGTAAATATTTGTGTTACTGATGGTCTGAGGTGACCCCTGGGGTAGATTTGTTTGACCCTCTAAAAGAGTTGTGACCCACAGGTTGGGAACCACTGGTTTACATGGATAAACATTACTACATGTGAACTGTATCTCAATAACATTTTTTTCTTTTTTTTTTCTTTTTTTTTTTTGGTTTGGTTTCTTGAGACAGGCCTCAATAGCATTTTATCCAAGGAAAAACTGACATATACCTTTGTGCATTTCTGCTTGTGGGTGTTTTTTCTCCTTTTCTGAATAAACCCCTTCATGGTTTTCAGGAATCTCACATCTCTTCACTTAATGGTAAAATTGCTTTATTTATACCTGTAAAATTCCTGGGGTTATTGTTCCACAGGACCAGTCCCCATACTCCACAAGGTCATAGACATGGTAGATGTTGGGATGGGCCAATCAAAGGCCCAGGATGTGGGTCTGAGTGGGAGCTGACCTGGTTGGTCCAGGCCACTGGGACCACCCCCTCAGGAGGGGTGTAGAGCTACAGAAGACTCTAGGCCAATCAGATCAGGAGAATCGATGCTGTGACGTGGCCCTTGGGCATCTGCTTGGCCACATGTGGCAGCCTCGACCCCAGGACTCCCCAACCCTGGTAGTAACAGGGACCAAAGACATCTGCGTGACCATGGCAGCTGTGATAGGTCTATGGACCCAGATATGGTCCTTTGCAGCAGCTAGAACCTGACAACACCATGTCTCCAGGCGGCAAGCAGGCCTCCCAAATGAGCATGTTCTTCAAGGCCTTCACCTCTTCAGACCTGTTGTCTCTGCCTTGCTTTCCCTCTCATACCCCACCATATATTTGCTCACCATAGTGGTATTAGACCTCTCGGAGCAAACTATTCCGAGGGGGCGTGTAGGTGTCCATCTCTGGCCCAATGGTTTTAATAGCACTGAGCTGTACTATGGCTTCTTCTCCACCTGTGCAGAGCAAACTGCTGAGAATGTATTAATTTCTATCCTTAGTTTTCTAAGTTCTTTTCTTTCAAACTGATATAAAATTTTGTCAAATACCGTCTTTATTAATGTATGTATGTTTTCCTCCCATGACTGTTCAGTGATACAATACATTGATTTTTCTTTTCTTCTTCTTTTTTTTTTGTATTGAGTCATTCTTGAATTCTCACAATAAACCATGTCTACCTGTGGTTTGTTCCATTTACCAGCGTTCACTGAGGATGGCTTTTCTTGTTTATTAATTGTTTTAATTTGTTATCCCTGTACTTTATATGTGTGGTTTATTTTCAAGGTTGTGTTGTCCTCATAAAAACTGGAGGAGTGTTTGTTCCCTCTTGATTTTTGAGAAAATTTGTTTTAATTGGTATTTCTTCTTCTTCTTCTTCTTCTTCTTCTTCTTCTTCTTCTTCTTCTTC
>CABHPP010116501.1:8182-20362 GCA_902168425.1 Peromyscus attwateri | reverse complement strand
TCTTCTTCTTCTTCTTCTTCTTCTTCTTCTTCTTCTTCTTCTTCTTCCTCTTCCTCCTCCTTCTTCTTCTTGGTTTTTCGAGATAAGGTTTCTCTTTGTAGCCTGGCTGTCCTAGAACCCACTATGTAGACTAGGCTGGCCTTGAACTCACAGATCTGCCTGCTTTTGCCTCCTGAGTGCTGGAATTACAGGTGTTAAAGTGTCTACTTTATCTTTCCTTGGTTGGCATTTGCATCTGAAGCCTTTCTAAAACTTTTGTCTTCAATTTAGCAATCTCATTATTCTCAAAGTAAGATTCTTCAGAAAACGTAGTTGTTGCACTGGTTAGTTTCTGTCAACTTGACAGAACCTGGATATGTCTTGGAAGAGGAGCTCTTAATTAAGAAAATGCCTCCATAAAATTGGATTGGAGCGAATCCAAGGTGTATTGTTTTGATTAGCAATTGTTGTATAAGGGCCCAGATCTCCCATAGATGATGCCACCCTTGGGAGAGTGGCCATGAATTCTATAAGACAGCAGACACCACTCCACCATGTCTGCTTCACTTTCTGCCTCCAGGTTCCTGCCCTGTTTGAGTGCCTGTCCTCACTTTCTACAGTGATAGGCTGGTAGTTCCTGGAAGTATAAGATGAAATAAATCCTTTCCACCACCACTTTTGGTCAGTGTTTTATAACAGCAGTAGAAACTCTAACTAATGCAGAAATTGGTACCAGGATCTTCTTGGTAGCTCCACAACCCTCCCAAAAATCCATGGTCAGGTATGTCACGGCAATACCGCATTTCCTGTCTTTGGAAATTGGAAAAATGGTACTAGATTTTTCCAGAAACAGAATTATACAACTTTTCTGTCCCTTTTGAGATTTTTGTATGTGGTGTGGCATCATATATGTTGGGAATAGATAATTTTGCAATGCTAATGATATAAAGATGCCATTACTGTGATGCTAAGAATAGATGGTTATCTCTATTTGCTGTGATCTTAGTCTCAGCTGACTTGTGTCCTTACTGTTGGAGTGGTCTCTTGATTTTCTACCATAATACTGCTTTGTAGTTACATCAGCCTGTATCCAAGAAGTTTCCCCCTGCATATCTAACCTGCTTCAGAAGGATACACCTACAAGCCAGGAAGAGAGAGCATTTCATAGGGGGAAACCCAAGTAGCACTTGATGCTGAACTTTGCAACCTCAGGAACAGTGTTTTGTACATCAACCAAAGTTAGTCACCAGGTACATAGTCGACTTACGTAAGGATGCTTGAGAACCAGGAGGACGAATGAGGACAGTCGAACTTCCAACTCAAAGGCAGGTAAGCAAGAGAAGTTTCTCAGCTACTGGAGGAAGGTTAACCTATTGTTCTATTCCATGTATCCTTTGGTAGAATAAAAGCCACCCACGGTGGAGAGAGCAAATTCTGTTACTCACTTTACCAGCTGTAACATTGATTGTATCCGAAATTCTCCTCCAGATATCCTGTATCTGTACACCTTGTGTCCACTGGGGGTTATACATAAAATTAGCCTTCACAGTTACATCATATTTAAACTCATTATGGCAATCTGTTTCTAACGAGTGTGTGAATTACTTACTTTTCGATTGCTGTGATAAAACATCATGACCACAGTGACACAGGAGCAAGAGTTTATGGCTCCAGAGGGGTTTGTAGTCAGCGATTGCAGTAAGTGGCAGGCATGGAAGCAGAAACGGGCGGTGGGGGTGTGGGGGGGGGAGGGGGCGCGGGAGGAGGTGGGGGGGGCAGGGCAACAGCTCACATTCTTGAGCCACAAGCAGGTAACAGAGGAAACAACATAGGAATGGTAAGTCGTATCAAAATGTATCAAATGTATCAAAACGAAATGTATCAAAACTGCACCACCCACTCAGGACCAAGCATCAAACATTTGAACTTCTGGGGAATATTCAAAGCACCACAGTGTTCATGCACTATCAGCACTAAAAGTGTTTAAGGGCACATTTTCGCCTGCATCCTTTCCGGCTTTGTTACTATTTTCTCTTACATATTTCTTTTGTTCTATTTAATTTCAATTTTCCTTTCAACAATACCATCTAAAAATAGAAATGGCTGCCCATAAAAGACTGGGACAATCTCAATACCCATGGACATGTTAAAGTGGAAGGGGAAATATTTGGCCAGGTCTCACCCCTAGACAAAAGAACTAGAGGCAACTATTGCCTGCTGAGCGAAGGGGATTAGTCTTTCTCAGGGATGGGTCCCCTATGTGTTGTCCAATACTGTGTAGTCAGCCTTAAAACCATATGCATACAAACAACAACCAAAAACTCCTCTCTCTCTCTCTCTCTCTCTCTCTCTCTCTCTCTCTCTCTCTCTCTCTCTCTGTGTGTGTGTGTGTGTGTGTGTGTGTGTGTGTGTGTGTGTGTGTCTGTGTCTGTGTAACAAATAAATAACAAAGAAAAAGAAGCAATCAGCTTGAGACCTGGGGGGGATGTGAGCAGTTTGAAGGAGGGTAGCTAGGAAGAGATGGAGGAAGGGAGTGGAAGGGGAAAGGGAATAATTCTATTTCAATTAAAAATATTTAAAAATATATTGTATTTGGACTACATAAAGACTCACAGGCATGTGAGTGAGTGAGTGAGTGAGTGTGTGTGTGCGTGCGTGCGTGTGTGTGTGTGTGTGTGTGTGTGTGTGTTCATTGTTAATTCCATCCAGATATATAAATTTTTTTTGACTCTGAAAATTATTTCTAGAAAAATATATTCTTATTTATGTGTTTACATGTGTCTGTGTTGCTATAATATGCATAGGTGCCTGCAGATTCCAGAAGACAGTCTCAGAGTCCCTGGAATTGGAGTTCCAGGCCCTTGGAGCCACCCAACATTGCAATGTGTTGGGAACTGAATTTGGGCTACTAGAGGAGCAGCAAGTGCTCTTATCCCCTGCGCCTTAACTCAACCACCTGAAAACTAGTTCAAGAAAGGAAGTACAGTCGTCTGTATTTACTAAGATATTTAACATCACCATGCTTTTTCTCTTTTCCCATATGATGTCCTCCTAATAAAAAAAAATTTCCATCTTTCTGAACTTTTTTCTTGCAAAGTTATGTTAGAGAAAGTGTTCAGATAATGAATTGTCTTAGGTTTTTCATCAGTACAGGACACATGGATTTCACCTACTACTTGGAGTACATTCTCACTGTATGCAGAATTGTGGGTTGGTGTCCCTTTTGTTATTAGTTTTACCCTTCCTTCTTCCCTCTCTCCCCCCATCCTGCCCCTGCTTTCTCTGGACCTTCTTACAATACAGGGAACAAACTCAGGGCTTCTGTGCTGGAAAAAATATTCTGCTATGGAATTCCATCCTCAGACTCATCTACTATGGCTTTAAATGAGATTGCCCCAATCATTTGAATTCTTTTTCTGTGTAAATGACGTATCATTTTACTTAGAATAATTTTGGGATTTTTTTTGTGTTGGTCTGTGCTTTTCAGTGGTTTTATTATGATGTATCTGGACAAGAAATGGTTGTGGTTTCATTTATTAAAGCATTGAGTTTCTAGCTTTTGCCAAAGAACTCCTTTTCAGCTATTAGGTTTTCAAAGTTTTATCTTTCCTCTCTTTTTACTTTCTCCTTCTAGGGCTCTAATGATGAGAATGCTAAAGCTATTTGTATTCTTCCACTATCTCCAGATTCACATTGTTTGGTACCCGAGAGGATAGTATTTGATGATGTTTCCTCGGGTTTGGGGATGCTTTTCCTTGTCGTTTTTATTTTACCACCGAATCCAGTCAGTAGCAGTAAGATTTTTATTAGCACTGTTCAAAATTTTAATTCTAAAAATTATTTGGTTCTTTTTTGATCTTCTATAACTTTATTGAAAATTTCTTTCTATTCAGTTCAAAATGAATATTTGCCGTTACTTATTGTATCATTTTCATAATAGTGACTTTAAAGCCTTTGACAGATAATTCTGTTTGTGTTTCGGCTGTGTGTCATTGCAGGCTGGGTTCCCCTCCTTTATATCAGATATTTTTCTATTTCTTCCTGCTTTGAGGAATTTGATTTGGATTCTGCATGTTGTAAGTATTATATTATGATTGTACGGAACTTGGTCACATCTAAGAAGACTGTTGATATTTTGTTTAGCAAGCAATCTACTCCGATGGATTATGGCCACTGTCCTGACTAGCCTTTTGAGGATTGTGAGTTCTGTGTCATTACCATTTTCAAAGCCTTTGAAAAGCTATTTCTATCTGTCATATGCTTGCTACACCCAGTAGCCTGTCTTAGGTTTTGGTGGCAGCCTGTGTCTTATTTCAGTTTTCAGGGTTCTTAGAATACTCTATAGTGTCATGTCATGTGTACAAAGCTCAGAAGGGAAGCGAAGAGTTTCCAATCCACTGAGCTGCCATCCTAGTTTGCTTTCTGTTTCTGGGATAGACTACCTGAACAACTGAACAAAAACAACCTGTGGAGGAAAGGGTTTATTTGGCTTATATATCTAACCTCAGTCCATAAAAAAGGAGAGCCGAGGCAGGAACTCACCAGCAGAAGCTTGGAGTAGAAGCCACAGAAGTGTACTGCTTACCGGCTTGCTTTCTGTGACTTGATCAGCTTGCATTCTTATACAACCTAGGACAGGTGCACACATTTTCAACCAGGGCTGGCACTAACCACAGTGGGCTGGACCCTCCCACATCAATCATTAACCCTCCCACACACATGTTCATAGGCAAATCTGATAAAGGCAGTTGCTAATTGAGGTTCCCTCTTCCCAAGTAACTCTGGTTGTGTCAAGGTCACAAATATTACCCAGCACAATGATCTTCCCAAATGACATTTTCTACTTAAATTCCCACTAGTAGCCATCTAGAAGCTAGTGAATATAGTTTGCCTGTTTTGTACTTTACATTACTGCCTCAGTCAGGGCCAAGAACTTGGGTGGGGCAGAAGAAAGAGAGAAACAGAGAGACAGAGAATGTTTGAAAAATCCCTTGAGTTACAGTTCCTGTGAGAGCGCTAGTGACTTGTAGCCCTTTATAACTAAAGGATTGCTTCTCAAAGTCAAACTGCAGGAAGATAGGAAAGACTTTGGGAGGTAGGGTCTAGTGAGAGGTCTTTAAGTAACAGGAACTTTTCCTTAGGAAAATAATTCCCAGACTTATTATAAAAAAAAATCTAAGTATTTCTGTCAGCTCTCCCTCTCTCCTTTTCCCACTCCCTCTCTTCCTAGTTCTAACCATAATCATTTGCTTCGTTTTGAGCATACATACCCATGCCCTCCCAACAATCTGTATGCCCTATGAGGAGGTGTAGTCAATGGGTGACCCTTGCAGCGCTTGCCCTGATATTTGCACTCTGGGTCTTTAAGGTCCTGATTTAAAATAAAACTTCCATTTCTTCATAAATACTCATAGTTTTATTGTAGCAACCAATGATGATTAATACAGAGCGCCCATGGGCCCACAGTGACACTATTACTGAGGGACCACTTGATTCCCAAAAGTCAGATCTAGAGGTTTTCTGACCTTAGACCTTTTTTTTTTTTTTTTTTTTGAGCTTCTCTCATTCATATTAATGGCCAACTCTAAGGTTCAGGCTGAGTACGGTCCAGACCTGGGGTTATCAGACCAATAGAAAAATAAAATAACAACAGCAACAAAACAGTCCTGGAGAACACGACAAACTCACTGCCTGAGTTGTGTTGCACGTTCTCATCCGTTCTAATGAGTCTACCCTAACTTCCCTCTGTGGTCCTCAGAGGGCTTGTCAGGGTGTTCTCTCAGGGTCTATGCCCTTATTCCGGGAGAGAGGAAGAAGAATGCATGCTTGCTCTTTCTTATTTGACAGCAAACATCACGGATAGCTGTTGAATAATTTTGTACCTTATTTCACGTGGAAGCATGTAAGAAAAGTGTACCATGTTGAAATTTAATTTAAGCTGCAGCTCTTTGTTCTCTATTCTTTATGATTCTTGATAGAAGATACTTACTTTTAAAAATTAAAAAATTATATCCACCCAGTTCTAATTAAATCATTCAATTCAAGAAGTATCTGTAGAATAGTTATGTTCAGAAAAATAATTTTTGAGGTGCTACATGATACATTATTATATTACATGACTGCCAGAGCAAAGCCAGTTGTATAGCAATATAAAAAAAACAATGTTTTATATAACTGCCTTTTGAATGTTCTTTGTGGAATTTCCTATATGAATGCAGTATGTATATCATTTCCACCTTTCCCTCTTTCCCTCCTAACTTCTCCACTGCTCTCCTCAATTTCCTTACTTTTTTTGTAATTATTGCCGCTATATATAATCTATTAAATCTGATTAGTGTTGCTTGTATGTATATGTGTTTAGAGCTGACCACTCACTACTGAGGGCTCATTCTTGAAGAAAACAGATTTTCTCTCCCATAACAGCTATTGATTGCCTATAGCTCTTTACATAGGGGTGAGGGTCTTCCGAACTTCCTCTATTGATGTTGGTATATAGACTGGTGTGGTCTCTTCATGTCTTGTGAAGGCATGTTGCTGAGTGTTTGTGAGTGCAGTGCCCCTGTTATATCTATTAGACACTATCTCACAGAAGACATCCTATTCTGGCCGTTACAGTCCTCCTGTCCCCTCTTTCATGGTTGTTCCTGGGCCTTGTATGTAGACTTTTCATTGCAGATGGAGAAGTTGGGGTTGGATATCCCATAGAAACTTACTCTTTGCACTTTGACCAACTATGAATCTTTGTGATAGTCTCCATTTGTTGAAAAAAGAAGCTTCTCTGATGAGGGAGTGAGAGCTGAACTTTCCATGGATATGAATGTAAGTCTGTAGAACAGAATCAGAAGTTATATTGGTTTAGGGAAATGGCAGCAGAAGGTTCTCCTCTGAGCTCTGTAGCCTCTCCCGTCACTGGTAATTAGCTAGGTTTATAGTACCAGACAAGAATTCTCCCCTTTTGAGTGGGCCTTAAGCACAGTTAGGTAAAACCCCCAGTGCTACAGCATAGTGCACACCTTGCCAGTCAGTCTTTGCTGTGGTTCATAGAGGGGAAGACTATTGACTGTTCCTTTCCATTGACAACTTACAGAGCAACCGCTGATACTGTTAGAGAGTTCTCGGAACAGCTTCCAGGTGAGCTGCAGCTTGATTCTTCTACATCTTCTGTATAAAGTATGTGGGGTTTTTGTCAATAGGACCTTACGTTCAAGTTCTGGGAGGCAACCAAGAGCAAGAGCAATAGTCTATGTTGTTTGGACTCTACTGAACTGCCTTGATAACAACTCTCAGGGAGGATCCCATGCATAGCCAGCACTGGGAATTTTGTTAGTTTTTTACTCTTGACGGGACCATTCTCACTTCAAGTAGAACAACTCCATTTAAATCACACATACACACACACACACACACACACACACACACACACACACACACACACATATTGTGGTGGTTTGAATTGAATGAGCATGTCTCCTACAAGCTCATGTATTTGAACATTCAGTTCTCAGTTGGCATAAAAGTTAGGGGAAGGCCAGGTGGTGGTGGCACATGCCTTTAATCCCAGCACACAGGAGGCAGAGCCAGGTAGATCTCTGTGAGTTCAAGGCCAGCCTGGTCTACAGAGTGAGATCTAGGACAGGCATCAAAACTACACAGAGAAACCCTGTCTCAGAAAAACAAACAAACAAACAAAAACAAACAAACAAAAAAGTTAAGGGAAGATTAGATGGGTTGGCCTTATTAGGGAAGGTATGTCAATGGAGGCAGACCATTTCCAATTTGCTTTTTGCTTTATGCTTATAGTTCAAGATGTGGGCTCTCAGCTTCTACTTCATCCAACATTCGTGTTGTCATGCCTCACTGCTATGACAGATTTTTATCCCCTTGGAACCATAAGCTTAAATAAACTCTTCTGTAAGTTTCTTTAGTCATAGTGTTTTACCACAGCAGAGAAAAGGAGTATAGAAGTTGAGAGGAAAGAGTGGGTTGCTGTTGTGAAGAACCTGACCATGCTGGGTTTGGGAGGAATGTTGAAGACTTTGGCACTTTGGACTAGATAATTGGTTGAATGTTGTAAGCAGAGGTTAATGGGCCATCCAAGTAGGAGCCTAGATTACAATGCTGAAAGCATTGTGTATTGTGGAGGCCAAGCACAAGAGGTCTCAGAGGAAAACAGTATTATCAACTCAGCCGGATTGTGTTCCTGTGATACTTTGGCAAAGAATGTGTAGTTGCATTCTGCCCTTGTCTTAAAACTTGCCTGAAGCTAAATTTAAAAGCAATGGACTAATTTCTTTGGCAGAGGAAACTGCAGCAAGCATAATATTGAAGCTGTAACACAGTTATTATCAAGGACTGCTATGTAGGTCTACAATGAGAAACAGCAAGTGGGATGAAAGAAATACAAAACGTACAGTTTAAAGAGAACAAAAAAGAGCACCAAGAAATTTAATGTTCCACCAAGGCTTGTGATAAGAGATAAGGAGATTAGTGCCATTAAGAAGAGGCCACCTGCTCTACATTAGAATAAAGGGAAGAGTGATCTTATGGCATGACCTCACCCAGTTAAGCTTCCAACTTGTGGAACAGATCCTAAATCATTTTCTGCTACTAAAAGGAAAAACAAAAATTAGAAAACAGCAACAACAAAAACCCTGAAGCTAATGTGATTCAATTAGGCAAGGGTCCATTCCAAGATGGCAGCTAAACTTGGCAGTGTCATCCACACGGTTTTAGCTGTACAGGCATTACAAATACAGGAGTGAAGGAGTTATAGGTTCTTCCTCCATTGTTCTAGAGAGCTTCAAAAACCAGGCAGCATATGGCAGGAGGATCGCTGTGTGAAGGTTCTGAGAAACCATGGCATGAAATTATGGAAGTGAATCTAGGCAACAATGGAGACCCAAAGATATTGGAGATGCCAGAGCTGATATCTGTCAGGAAGAGCAGCATAGATGGAGTGAAACCAGCCCAAGAGAGACATACATGCTGCAGTAAGCAAAGCTAGAAGGGTGGAGCCATCTAATACCTTGGATATTATTATACATGGATGTGGAGGTTGCCCTGCTTTGATAGGGTATTTCCTTACTATGCCCTTATTTATTTTGGAATGGCAAATATGTATTTTGTGCCATTATATGTTGAAAATGGAACTTAGTTTTGAAATTTACAGAGTACTATAATTAAAAGATTGCCTTGAGTCTCAGAAGAGACTCTGGACAGTCTGAGGCTGTGAAAGACTATGGAGACTTTAAAGGCATTTTGACTGTAATATACCTGTGACTCTAATGTGTCCAGGAAGCGAACTGTGGTGGTGTCAATGGTACTGTCCCCCACTGACTCCTGCATTTGAACATCTGATCCCCAGGTGGTGGTGCTGTTAGGGCAGGTAGAGGAGGTGTGGCTTTGTTGGGGGAAGTGTGTCACTGGATGTGGCATTGAGGGTCTAAAGACTCAAGCATTCCAGTTTGCTGTTTCTGCTTTGTGTTTATAGATCAGGTTGTGAGTGAGAGGGCCAGGCCCCTAAAAACTCAGTTAAGAACTAGGCCTCAGTGTGGTAGTATTGTGTTCCCCAAAATATTGTGCACCCTAATAAACTTATCTGGGGTCAGAGACAGAACAGCCACTAGATACAAAGGCTAGAAAATGGTGGCACTCACACCTTTAATCCTAGCATTCCAGAGGTAGAAATCCCTCTGGATCTCTGTGAGTTCAAGGCCACATTGGAAACGGCCAGGCATGGTGACACATGCCTTTAATCCCAAGAAGTGAGCCTTTAATCCCTGGGAGTGATGGCAAAAACAGAAAGATATATAAGGCATGAGAACCAGGAACTAGAAGCTTTTGGCTGGTTAAGCATTCAGGCTTTCAAGAAGCAGTTCAGCTGAGATTCATTCTGAATGAGGACACAGAGGCATCCAGTCTGAGGAAACAAGATCAGCTGAGAAGTTGGCCAGGTGAGGTTAGCTGTGGCTTGTTCTGTCTCTCTGATCTCCCAGTGTTCACACCAATAACTGGCCTCAGGTTTGATTTTATTAATAAGACCTTTTAAGTTTCCTGCTATACCTCAGTTCCTGCATGTACTAGGCCTGGGCCAAATAACCCCCCCACACACACACACACACATACACACATACATGCAGGTGATAACCAAATAAGGATTAAGCCTGGGACTTGTCCAGACTTGCCCATGAATGGAAAAGCTATAGCCTTAGCCCACCCCTGGTAGCCCTAACCAATTAGAAATGTACTAATATGATTGCCACTTGCATAAGCCAATCGTAGATAAAATGACCTAAATGACCTAAGAACTCCCCTAAGCTGTGCTTAAAAGGAGCTTAAATCTTCCTCTTGGAGTCATCACCATTTTGTACAGATGAGTTGCCCAATATGCATGTGGTATAATAAACACTCTTGTTGATTGCATTATAACTGGTTGTCTTTTTTTTTTTTTTTGACTTTTTACAGACCCTAACAGTGAGCTCTCAAGTTTCTGCTGCTAAGGTCATAACTGCTATTTGCTGTATGCCTCCCTGCCTTGGTAGAATCTTGTCCCTTGGAAACTGGAAACCTCATTAACTCTTTCTTCTTTAAGTTCCTTTGGTCATTGTGTTTTATCAAAGCAATAACAAAATAACTACTACATACATGTATTTTATGTACATATATTGTGTTTCTTTTTGGAGTTTTCAGTCATTCTTGGTGTTCTCTATTTCTTCTCCCTCTCTTCTCTCCTCTTTCCTTCCCAAGTGAGCCCTAGTTTACAAAATTCATTGCTATAAAGTGTTTTTATAAGCAGAATGAATCTGTGACACACGCAAAACATTTGCAAAATATGTTCTATTATAGTATAGCAAAGCGTCTTATGATGTTACCAGGTATCTATAACATCTGTAACACATGTAATGCCTGGTATAGTACTTTTGAGATGAGAAAAGTAACAAAAGAAATAAACAACAAGGGCTTTGGAAATATACTACATATGTTGAAGTTTTGTGGACCTGGGATGTAGCTCAGTGGTAGAATGCTTGCCTAGTGTGCATGAGGTCACAGGTTCCATTCCTAACTCAGACTATGAGAGGTTCAGCCCCTCAATAGCCTGCTCCTAGGGTCCAGGAAGAATCTACAACCAGTTGATAAGTCTAATCATAAGGACAGTGATCAGTCTACGCACACCATGTTCTTTCATTCATCTGCTTTATTACTCTGCCACCATAATTCTGCCCTGTTCTCTTGGGGGACCAGTCTATATCTCTCCAAAACCAGCAACAACTCTCATGTTTACAATACAATACAAGAATTGCAAGTTTCCCAGCAGAAGCTTCCTGATTAACTTCATTTGCAACCTAAAAGAAGGAGTGAATAAAGGTGGAGTTAGATAAGGAATTTATGTGCTACAAATATATTCTCCTATGTGGTTAGGTGAAAACATTAGAAGTCTATCATAAATGTGCTCAAACTACAAACTTACAGGTGATAGGGTAAAGAAAGCTATAAATCATTAAAGTAAAACTGCCTCTATTTTTCTATGCTGCAGTTTTTCTGACTGGACAGGGGAGAAGTACTGATATCCAGGCAATTTGCATCACAGCTTGAAGTACCTGGTGAGAAGAAAACCCTTTGTTCTAAGAAGTTGCTCTGGGGCACTGAGAAGAGGGGAGATCTGAGCTTGATTTGCACAAGAAGCAAAGCTATGCATCTAGGAGCCAGGCACTTGGCCTAGGATCCAGCCTGTGTCTCCCAAAGGATGTTTTACCTTAGCTCAGGGACTACAAGGTGCCTAGTGGGTGGTCTGGCCTTGCTTGTCCTTCAATGCTTTGTTTGGAAGTGACCCTATCTTTGGATGTAGCTAAAGGAGATATTTGCAAAAGGCAGATACCCAATTCAAATGCTCAAAAGGGAGCAGGGATCCTGAAGACAGAAAGCCTTGTCTGTGTGACCTTATCCAAGTACCTTGAGTTCACTGTTCTTGGAGAAATTATGAGCGCAAGAAATTCATAGCAAGAAACAGCTGAATATTAAAAGCTAAATGACAGCAAGTATTCCCTGATAAATGGCTTGCCTCTTGAAGGATTCCTTGACCCATCAAGATATTGCTTTATTACATATAGCTGGACTTGTATTTCATATTCTTGTGGCCTGGGACAGATTCCTAGCAACACACACACACACACACACACACACACACACACACACACACACACA
>CABHPP010116500.1:0-40250 GCA_902168425.1 Peromyscus attwateri | reverse complement strand
ACACACACACACACACACACACACACACACACACACACACATACACCAATAGATAAGTAAATAAGTGTAATTTTAAAATCTTTTTTTAAGTAGCTGAACAATTTAGATGCTTATCAAGGGTTAGACCCCAGTGCAAACCCTACTTCCCATGAGCAATTACTATTAAGACATTCCATCTATCCTCCTAGTCTCCCTGTGCATACATAAAGCCTATATGACAATTTTGAATTTCCAATGGGATTGACTGTAACCTTTTGAATTCTGTGGGGTTTTTTTTTTACTTCATTTTTGCAATAATGCTAGTATCATATGGTTGACACAGTCATGCACTTACAGTGTTTAGTGATGTGTCAGCAAACTGTGTTTGACTTTCAAATCCCCATTCCTTATTTACCCTGGGTAACCGGAGTGCACATAAAAATGTCATTGCACAGATGTTCACATCTGTGAACATCCTCTGGGCCTAATGTGGGAACTCAGAAATGACTACCCAGAGATGCCACAGATAGTTGTATGTAATGTTTGTGTTGTGCAAAGGTCCCCGGCTGACGGGTAAGAGCTGAACCCCAGTCTGCATGTGCTCGACACCCTCCACTCAGAGGGCTTTTCCTGCTGAGGACTGGAGACAGGCAAGATTCAGAGCATGGAGGCCTGGAAGACGTGACAAGGGCTGGAGCGACCTGTTTTTATGTGGTGGAGTGGTGCCATTGAAGGACTTTAAGCGATATGGGGACAGGATCTGATTCCTCTTTTGTGATACTCATTTTCATAGGATGAAGGGACCAGTTTCCTGTGAGCCCCAGGAGGAAGCAGCCTGCGGGCCAAGGGGAAATGCAGAAGATCCCTTGGGATCTGCAGCAGCGTAGCTTGCAGTTAGGGCCTCCGTCTGTGGGTGGCCAAGCAGGTGGGAGCACTTCAAGGCTTGAGATATCAAGGACACAGGAAGTGTCCTCAGGGTAACCAGTAATGTTACCCCATAAGATAGGAGGGGGGGGGCTCAAGCCCCTGACTTCGGGGCATTTATGAAGCTAAGCAGGAAGCTATAGCGCATGGCATTAGGGTCCTCAGAGGCCCGGTAAGGAACAATGAGCTTGAACATGTTCACATACCACACTACAAAGCAGTTCCTTGGCTCCTTGGGACATGGCTGTGAGATGGTGCCATAGATGGAAGAGTGGGCAAGACTTCTTTCCCTTCAGTGGCAGACCCCTTCCTGTAGAGGGTCACACCTGGTCCTGGTGAAAATAAGCTGAATCACACCCAGGAAGTCTGAAAGCAAGACGTCTGGATGAGAGCTGAGGAGAGTATGCCAGTGGCTTCTGTGGGTTTTAGGTTTTCAGACAAGGAATAAATGAGCCAATTCCCTCTCCCAAATTCTAGGACATGGAAAGTTCTAGAAACGATCCGTACGTTTTTAACTGCATGACATTCTGAGTACCATTATGAAATCTCATACCATTCACCCCCTCCCACTGGAAACATGAATGCTGTGTGGAGAGGCGGGGGGGGGGGGGGGGGGGGAGCTCACTGGGAACACAAATGGTCTGTGTTCTAGTGTATGTGCAGAGAGAGAAAGAGAGAGAGTTCATGTGAGTGCGTACATATGTAGGGGACAGGGGTCAATCTCTTGGTTGCTCTTTCTCAGGAGTCATCCACCTCATTGTCTGAGACAGGGTCTCTCTTTTGTTGATCTAGATGACTGATAAGGCTGGGCTGTTTGACCAGTCAGCTAGTCTCGGGGATCCTCCTGTCTCCCCCTCCCCCAGCACTGGGAATACAAGGGTGCACCATACTACCCAGCTTGTGTGGGTCCTGGGGATCAAGCCCAGGTCATCGCACTTGTACAGGACCAACCATCACATCAGCTGTCTCACCCTGAAGTCACTGCCTTGGGGACCCCATAGGGTTCCACCTAGGTCCTCCTGTACCTCTGAGGGATCTTAAGCTGATGAATCATATCACACTGGGGTGGGGGCCGAGGACAGTGCACCAGTGGCTTCTTCTGTGGGTTTTAGGTTCTGATCCAAGAAATAAATCAAAGTCCCCATTCCCCTAGGGGTGCTGGATTTCTTTATGATCCTCTGGCCACTTTGGGCCAAGCTCTGACATCCCACAGGAGAGTAAGTGAAACATGGTGATTTAAAAATTAGCATTGTGATGGCAATGCTTGGTTGTCAGCTTGACAACATCTGGAATTACCTAAAACCCAAGTGGCTGGGCACACCTGTGAAGAATTTTTTTAATTAAATCATTTGAAGTGGGAAGACCCGATTGTAACCTGGATCTTTGAGGTGCGAAGATCCACCTGTAATCCAACCCATACTGTCTGCTGGAAGCCTATATTAAGGGAATGGAAAGAGGGAGCTTCTCTCTCTCTCTCTCTCTCTCTCTCTCTCTCTCTCTCTCTCTCTTTTGCCTGCTGGCCCTCACTCTCACTAGCCAACTTCTTCAGGATTCTGGCATGTACTGAAGACCAACAGAAACATTCAACCTTGTGGGCTGAACAACTATGGATTCTTGGACCTTCTGCTGGTAGACAGTCATTGCTGGACCAGCTGGAACACGGCTTGTAATGAGTTCTAGGAAATCCCCTTTGTGTGTGTGTGTGTGTGTGTGTGTGTGTGTGTGTGTGTGTGTGTGTGTATGTGTGTATTCATTCTGTAAGTTCTGTTCCTCTAGAGAACCCTAACTAATACAACCGTGTACTGGAGGGGCTTGAGCCTGCTCCGGCACATGGCCACCATCCCTTATTCTAGAGAAAGAATAGGTCAGGTCATTTCTAACCTGACCTATGTAAGCTCCTTATCAGCAATGAACAAGAGACATCACTTTGCTACTCACTACTCTGTCCCCAGAGGCAGGAGGCCTCCGGGCATCTTAGCTTTCCCATGCAAAGCCAAGAGAGCCAAGTTCTGCTAGCAGCCCACCCAGCCCTTCCCTACCAGTCCCCACCTCTTCCCCAGGAAGTGACTCAAAACTGACTACAGTCCCAGGAGTCCTTTCACTGCCGACAACACATAGAAGGAAGTGGCATCCTTCAAGGCTCAGCAGTGCGATCAGAGGGTGGCAAGCCCCCACGAAGCCCCTGCAGCTTTATGAGGATACATATGAGCCACACATAAGTAAGATGTACAGCCAAGGATCCTGTGAATACAGGCATCTGTGTGCACCCAGGAAGTCATTCCCGAAGCAAGTGAAATGATGGGCATCGCCACCCACTCCCAGGTGTCCTTATGAGCTTTGCAAATCACTCCTTCCCCCATCACAGTCGCCGCCCACCTGCTCTGGATCACTGTGAGTCATTTGCATTTTCTGAATTATGTATGGTTAGACTGCACAGTTGTGCTTTACGGACTGGCTCCATTCACCAAGCTTAGTCATCTTGAGATTCGTTTATGTTGTTGCAAGCATAACATGCTTTTATTGGCTGCCCAATTTTTGTTTGTTTCTTTAGGTTTTTTGAGACAGGGTTTCTCTGTGTGGTCCTGGCTATCCTCGAACTCACTCTGTAGCCCAGGCTGGCCTCGAACTCAGAGATCCACCTGCCTCTGCCTCCCAAGTGCTGGGATTAAAGGCGTGTGCCACCACCACCCAGCTGGCTGTCCAACTTTTTAAATGTCATCTATTAAAAACATTTTGCATTCCCAATTGAATTACCTTGACTCTGAGGAGGAGGAAGTATCATGTTCCCTCAGCCCTCCAGATGGCCGGCCCTGTAAATTACCCAGACAAAAGGAAAATTCACAGAAACAAACAAACAAACTTAACATGAGCATCATGCTTATGTGTGGAAGCACTGTCGAGGGATCCCGAGGGATGGTCGGTACTTGGGAGCAGGGGAGAAAGAACAAAGGAAAAGGACATTAAGTTTCCAGGGTGGCAAATCATAGAACAGAAAATACTTGGGGGACACAAGAGAAGGTGAGGGATGTTGGTAAGGTTTACTCTGTGGATCCCTGTAGTGCTGTCTCTGGGTTAATATGGCTCTAAAGTTGTCTCCCTTGAATAACTTCTGCCCTTCCTGGTAGAGAGAGGAAAGGGGAACACTTTTACAAATGTTTAATACTCTCTCCTTATTCATGGTTTCACTTCCTGGAATTTCAGTTTCTGACAGTTAATTAAGTCCAAAAATATTGCATAGAAAGTTCTAGAAATAATTCATCAGTTTTTAATTGCACAACATTCTGAGTAACATGGTGAGATCTTACACCATCCCCCCACTTCCCACTGGGAACATGAATGTTCTGTTCTAGTGTATCTACTGTATAGGTTAAGCTACATATGCATGTAGTATCTATCCATCTTGGTTATCAGAGGGACTCTGCTGTTCCATACATGTTCAAAAAACCCTGATATTATTTAATAGTCCCAAAGTGCAAGCATGGTGATACAGAGGAGCCATCAGGGCACAAAGCAGTTTGACATCTACTGTGGGTCTTGAGGTGTATCCCCAGTGGACATCACTTTGAGTCAGACATGGGAAGAGCAGACAACTGTTCTCATATCTTCTCTTGAAGGACCTTCAATTCAAAATGAGCCTTATACCAAAACACCATGTTTGAGTGTGCCGTATTCTGCTATGGAGTGTGGTGTATTCTGCTATTGGCTATGGGGTATTCTGCTATTGGCTGTGGTGTATTCTGCTATGGAGTGTGGTGTATTCTGCTATTGACTATGGGGTATTCTGCTATGGAGTGTGGTGTATTCTGCTATGGAGTGTGGTGTATTCTGCTATTCCGGATGTTGGACGTTTCCTAAAGGTTCATGCTTGCTTCCCAGGGTGGTGGTATTGAGAGGGACATAGTGGGGGGGATGGGGGTCTACCAAGGCCACTATCCTCAGAAGACATTTTCTCACAGAAGCCTGCAAGATGACTCGGTGTGTGAAAATCCTTGCCATACAAGCTTGCAACCTGAGCTTGATTCCCAGAATCCATAGTGGAAGGAAAGAACTGACTCCCACAAGTTGTCCTCTGACCTACACATACACACACATACACACACACACACACACACACACACACACACACACACATGCATACACAATGATGATGATGATGATATAATGATAATAATAATAATAATAATAATAATTTTTTAATAAATGATTTTTTTTCTTTAGGTAGTGGTTAACTCCTCAAAGATGGCTATTATAGAAGCAAGAGCCTGATCCCAGTGGTCTCTCTCTCTGCTTCTTGTTCTGAAACATATGCTCTTCTCTCACACACACTTCTATAATTGACAGCTGCCATCATGTTCTCACTGGAAATAAGCCAATGTAAGTGCCATGCCCTTGGAACTCCAAAACTATGAGCAAAATAAAACTTTTCTTGACAGAGTTATGTTGCCTTGGGTATTATGTTACAGAGGTGAAAAGGTGACTAGTACAGCCACCCTTTGACACCTATGCTAAAAAACAAACAAACAAAAAACTCCACTGATCATGTCTGTGAGGGTTTGCTTCTAGATCTCTGCAGATCTGCCTTAGTTAGGGTTCCTATTGCCTTAATAAAACACTGCGACCAAAAAGCAAGTTGGGGAGTATGGTGGTTTGAATAAAAATGGTCCCCATAGGGAGTGGCACTATTAGGAGGTGTAGCCTTGTTGGAAGAAGTGTGTCACTGGGGGCAGGCTTTGAAGTCTCAGATACTTAAGCCATGCCCAGTGTGTTAGTTACTTCCTGCTGCCTGCGAATCCAGATGTAGAACTCTCAGCTCCTTCTCCAGCACCATGTCTGCCTGCACGCTGCCATGCTTCCTGCTATGATGACAATGGACTAAAACCTCTGAAACGGAAAGCCAGTCCCAATTAAACGTTTTCCTTTATAATGATGTCCCTTCACAGCAATAAAAACCCTAACTAAGACAAGAAGAAATGGGTTTATTCGGCTTACACTTCTCAAATCACTGTTCATCATCAGAGGAAGTCAGGACATGAACTCAAACAGGGCAAAATCCCAGAAGCAGGAGCTGACGCAGAAGCCATGGAGGGCTGCTGCTTACAGGCTTCTCAGTCCACAAGGCTGGATGTCTCAGCTGGTCTTCAGTAGATGCTGGATCCCAAAGAAGTAGGCTCAAATGCCAGTGAGGGAATGGACTTGTTAGCAAGGCAAAAGCAAGCAGGCAAAGAGCAAAAGCTTCCTTCTTCCACGTCCTTATATACACTTCCAGCAGAAAGTGTGACTCATATTAAAGGTGTCTTCCACCTCAGTTTCTGAATTAAAGACCTGTGTCTTCCTGCCTCAAGATGTGGATCAAAGGTGTGTGTCTTCCTATCTCAAAGACCCAGACTAGAAGTGGATTCACCTCATGGGTGTGCCCTCCATTTCTGGATTGTAGTTCATTTTCAGATGTAGTCAAGTTGACAACCAAGAAGAGCCATCACAATCTACTCTGGTCAACTTGACACAAAAATCATTATCTCCTTATGTCATGATTAATTTCCAAATGAAAAAAAATAGCACCTAAACATAATAAGTATCCCACAATTGCAAATGCATTATATGTTTAACCAGCTCATAGTAACACCTAACATGATATAACTATCCCTTGTACAACTGCAAACACATTATAAATTTAGAATAGATGGCAATGTCTCTTGTGGGATATTCTTTCAGTATCTTAAACAAATATGATAACCATTGATATTGTCTTAATTGTTGTTACAACATATGATAAAGAAATTGAAAGAAAATGCAAATATCTCTACAAACTCATTCTTAACATAATACAATTAGAAACACTCATGTCAACTATAATCTTCTTTTCTGCAAGTGGTCACATGGCCTTAGCTTGTAGTAGAATATTATTTTAAGGTGTGTTACTTTTGTTTATGTTGCATTTGTTTAACTCTGTCAAGCTGTGTTACTGTGCCTGTCTAAAACACCTAATGGTCTAATAAAGAGCTGAATGGCCAATAGCAAGGCAGGAGAAAGGATAGGCGGGGCTGACAGGCAGAGAGAATACATAGAAGGAGAAATCTGAGGAAGAGAAGAAGTAGCCAGAGAAGGAGGAGGACCCAGAGGTCAGCCACCCAGCTACACAGCCAGCCACGGAGTAAGAGTAAGATTTACAGAAGTAAGAGAACGGGAAAAGCCCAGAGGCAAAAGATAGATGAAATAATTTAAAGTTAAGAAAAGCTGGCTAGAAATAACCCAAGCTAAGGCCTGGCATTCATAATTAAGAATAAGCCTCCATGTGTGATATATTTGTAAGCTGGGTGGTGAGCCCCCCAAAAGAGTAAAAACCAACAACAACATTAGCTGGTGTTTATAACTACCTTCCTCCACTACCCATTCTGTATTTCCTCCACTCTTGGCAAGAACCTCTTCAAGTCCCAGCTCTTTTCCTGGAGGAGTGACCCACACCTTCATTCCTTATGTGCCCTTTGTCATCCTGCCTGGATTAGACTATTGTAGTTTCCCAATGACTTTAATCACAGGACATGGTAGCACCAAAAGATTCCCTAATGGATCTCTTGCACTCCATACATAATCCTTCTTACCTCCATTAAGGAAAAGCAATCCAACTTCCCCTTGGTAACATTGATAATCACCCCTTCAATCCTGGGCCTTCAACTGCCACTGGGGCTGCACCTTACCCAATGGCCTCTCCTGGCCTCTCACAGTGCCAAGTCTCAGCTGCTCTCCATGAACCTTCATGCCTTCAGAACCAGTACCACCTGGGTGACTCTTACACTACCAAGTTCAGCTGCCAGCACAAGGTACAACCTTGTAGCCTCTGGAACATAGGTTCTCTGTGCTGACTCTCAGGAAATACTTTCCAGAAGATTTCACCTCAGTGATGCTGGTCTCTTCTTAATCATCCCTAATTTCCCAACTCCAGCCAACCAGCATCAAGTATGCCAGCAAAGCAAAGGTTTCACTCTAATAGTTCAGGTTTCTTGTTAATTATAGCTGATTCTTCATCCCCAGCTAACCAGAACCACAGACTCTTTGCCTCTGAAACTTCACAAGCCAGGCCTCCATCATCTGCACTGCTCTCAACCGTCTTATCTTCCAAGCTCCCACAGAACAGTTCACAGAGCTCTCAACACTCAATGGCTTTTTAGCCCAAAGTTCCAAGTCCTTCCACAATCCTCCCCCAAACAACATGGTCAGGTCTTCCACAAATACCACACTCCTGGCATCAACTTGTCTTAGTTAGGGTTTCTATTGCCATGATGAAACACCATGACCAAAAAGGCAAGTTGGGGAGGAAAGGGTTTATTTGGCTTACACTTCCCACATCACTCTTCATCATCAAAGGAAGTCCAAATGTTTTTACACAAAGTGTAAATGTGTGTTTTTTGAAGCTAATCCTAAATCTTGAAACCATGCATAGCAAGACTAGAATTGGCTTGTCAATTGCTACCAAAAAAAATGCAGATGGAATTTTAACTAGGCTTTCATTGAACCTGTAGATTGATCTCAAGGGAATGAAAGTCATAACAAAAATAGTAAATCTGATCCAGGAACATGATTCTGTCCTCCACACACTCTGATCATCTTGAATTTCTCTGTTTGGTTATGGTGTACAATTTTTCAATGTATAGGTCTTGCACACCTTTTGGGAATTTATCCCGAGTATTTTATATTTTTGTTGGCACTGCAAATGATCTTAGTTTCCTTTTATTTTCTCAGTGCTGGGGATGGAGCCCAGGGTCTTGAACATATGAGGCGAGCACTCAACCATCAAACTGTACATCCAGCCCCTTACTCTACTTTCTCATTGTCCACAGGCAAAATACTGTGACTGTTGCATTATCCTGCCTGTTTGCTAAGCCTATTTATTAGCTCTTAATTGTTTTCTAGATTCCGCTGGATGTGTTTTCACAAACAATTGTGCTTCTTGGTGAATAAAAACATCTCCTTTCAGAGCAGTCTGTGTCTTTGACTCCTCTGTCAGCTCTAGCGCCTTTAGAACAATGCTGTATAGAAAAGAGCCAGAAAGCCTGTCCTCATTCATAATCATAGTGGGATTTTCATAGCACCATGGGGTTTTCATATTTACTTTTTGGTGACAAGCCTATCTAGTTCCAGTTTCCTGACCACTGTCACCATGAATAGATAGATACCTGATCTTCTCAAATAATTGCTTGGCACCTAGGGAGTGATCCTGTAGTTTTGTTTTCCAGTCTGTTGATCTAGTAAATTAAGCCCATTTTTCAAATATTAAAGCAACTGAGCAGTTCAGGGATAAACCCTCCTTGAGTGTGATGTATTATCCTTTCTATGTGTTGTGGGATTTGATTTGCTAAAACCATGTTAAGAATTGTTGACTGGGGCTGGAGAGATGGTGCAGTGGTTAAGAGCATTTGCTGTTCTTACAAGGGACCTGGGTTTGGTTTAGGATCCACATGGTGGTTCACAACCACCTGTAACTCCAGTTTCCGGGAATCCAAGAATATCTTCTGGTCTCTGCAGACACCTGCACATACACAGCACCTGTGTGTATGAGCCGAGAAATAGGTATACAGTTTTCTTATTTTGTCAGAGTAAGGCTGACATCATAGAATGAACTGGAAAGTATTCCTTCCTCTTCAGTGATCTGCAAGTTTGTGTGAATTTATGTTACCAGTCCCTAAAATATTCAGTAATATTTATGAATAAAGACATATGGGCTTGGAGTTTCTGATAAAAATTTTTTGGAGCGGGGTGGTGGTGGCACACGCCTTTAATCCCAGGACTTGGGAGGCAGAGGCAGGCAGATCTCTGAGTTCAAGGCCAGCCTGGTCTACAGAGCAAGATCCAGGAAAGGCGCAAAGCTACACAGAGAAACCCTGTCTCGAAAAACCAAAAAAAAAATTTTTTTTTGGTAGCCCTGGCTAACCTGGAACTCAGTACATAGATCAGGCTAGCCTCTAAGTAACAGAAATCCCTCTACCTCTGCCTCCTGAGCATTATAATTAAAGGGGTGTGCTGCCATGACATGATTTGTGAGGGGTTTTTTTGGGTTTTTTTTTTGTTTTGTTTTGTTTTTTTGTTTTTTCGAGACAGGGTTTCTCTGTGTAGCTTTGCGCCTTTCCTGGAACTCACTTGGTAGCCCAGGCTGGCCTCAAACTCACAGAGATCCGCCTGCCTCTGCCTCCCGAGTGCTGGGATTAAAGGCATGCGCCACCACCGCCCGGCCGATTTGTGAGATTTTTAATCACAAATCCAGTTTCCTTAGAATGAGGGCACTTTATGGTATCAGTTCCTTTGGGGATGTTTGTTAGTTTGTTTTCTTTTAAAGAAATATACAACTTGTTGAATTTGTTGCTCATAAGTGGTTTATAATATTCTTGTGCATTTAGTCACCTTGTGTATGTGGCTATGTGTGTGCATGTGTTGCGTGTTGGTGGGGGCACACATGCATATGTATGCAAATGCATGCAGAGGCCAGAGGTTGACATTGAATGTCTTCCTCAGTTGATGCCCATCTTACTTTTTCTATTGTTGAACCCGGAGGTCACCAATTTGGCTAGACCAGCTAGCCAGGAAGCCCCAGAGATCCTCCTGTCTCTGCCTCCCCAGTGATGGGGTTACAGACATGTCCCACCACACCCAGACTTTTACTTAAATTTTTCAGATCACTGTCTGGCTTTCTCATTTGTCTAGAAGGAATGCCAAGGGATCAAGGAAATGATTGGCTTGGAGGTTCTTGATGTATACACACTGCCAATTGTTTTTGAGAAACATAGTATTTGTCAATACATGTTGGTGACTAATCTGGCAATGGAAAAATCTTCATCAGTTTGACAGATAGAAATGTTTCTATTTCCATTTCTTTAATGACTAAGTGGAAGTGAAGCCTGGGTTTCTTAACATTTGTTTGCTTTTACTTTTATTGCCACATGGCAATTATACATGTTTATTGAGGCATAATGTGACATTTCACAGTGCGTGTGTGTGTGTGTGTGTGTAACCAGATTAATTAGCATATATGACATCTCAGATATTTATATTTCTTCATGCTGATACTATTCAAAATCCTCTGTAGTCGTTATTTCAAAATATACAATTGACGGTTGTCATCAGCCATAGTTACTCTGCTGTGCTCCAGAGAACACTGGAAACCCTTCTCCCACCCACTCACACCCTTGACCACGCTCCCATCTTCTCCATCTCCATCCCCTTTCCCAGCTCTGGAAACCACTACTCTGTTTTTATTTCTATGGGGTCAGCTTTTCCGATCATACAAATAAGTGAGACTGTGTGGCATTTGTCTTTGTGTGCCTGACTTTTTTTTAAGTCAACAGGACACTCTCCAGTTCCACACTGCTGCTGACAATGACAAGATCGCAATGACAGGATCCAGTGATTCTCAACCTGTGGGTCACAACCCCCTTGGGATTGAACAACCTTTTTACAGGGTCACATATCAGATATCCTGCATATCAGATATTTACATTGTGATTCATATCAGTAGCAAAATTACAGTTATGAAGTAGCAATGAAGATGATTTTGTGGTTGGGGGTCATTACAACATGAGGAACTGTATTAAAGGGTCGCAGCATCAGGAAGGTTGAGAGTCAATGGTTTAAATGCTGTTCTGTTGTGTATACATTACACATTATTCTGCTTATTCATCTGTTGCTGGACATCTAGGTTAGTTCATGCAAAGGCATATGTCTCTGTAACATACAACTCCCATTTCCTCACTAGTGGGACTTCCGGTTGAAAACACTCCCTGTTTTCTGTAATTGCTAAGCCAGTTTACATCCCCGTCAATGATGGATGAGAGTCTCTACTTTCCCCACATCCTCACCAAATTTGTTCTGCTGTGTCTGTATGATAATATCCATTCTAACTGGGGTGAGATGGTACTTCATGGTTTTGTTTGGCTTTCCTCTGATGATTAGTGTCATAGTCACTGTTGTGTTGCTGTGGAGAGACACCATGACCACGGCACCTCTTTAAAAGAGAGCACTTCACTGGGGGCTTGCTTACAGGTTCACAGGTTCTCATATCATCATCATGGCAGGAGCATGGCAGCACACATGACGCTGGAGAAGTAGCTGGGAGTTTTACATCTTAATCCACAGACAGAGAGAGAGAGAGACTGGGATGACAGGTTTTTGAAACCTCAAAGCCCAGCCCAGTGACACACTTCCTCCAACAAGGCCACACCTCCTAAGCCTTCTAATCCTTTCAAAGAGTTCTACTCCCTCATGACTAAGCATCAGAATATGTGAGCCTATGGGGGCATTGTTATTCAAACCACAACAATTAGTGGTGCTGAGATGTTTCTATGTAGTTATTAACTAGTTGTATGTCCTCTTTTGAGAAATTCAGATCATTCACCCATTCTTAAATTGAATTGTTGATATTATTTTGCTTTGGGGTTGTTGTACTTCCTTATATATTCTGGAAATTAATCCTTTATTTGTGTGTGCATAGATCATAAGCAGTTTCTCCCATTTTGATGGTTGTCTCTTCACCCTGATGGCTTTTTGTTGTCGTTGTTGATTGTTGTACAGAAGCCTTTTAGTTTGAGGTAGTATTATCTGTTCATTTTTGCTTTTGTTTCCTGTACTTTGGAGTCTTATCCAAAAATTCTTGACCAGACCAATCCCTTGAAGTATTTCCCCTAAGTTTTCTTCTAGTAGTTTCATAATTGTAGTTGTTTTTTTGTTTTTGTTTGTTTGTTTGTTTGTTTGTTTGTTTTGAAACAAGGCTTCTCTGTGTAGCCCTGGCTGTGCTGGAAGTCACTCTGTAGACCAGGCTGGGCTTGAACTCACAGAGATCTACTTCCTCCTGAGTACGGGATTAAAGGCATATGCTGCCACTGCTCAGCATGATTTTGGATCTTACATTCCAGTTCTTGATCAGTTGGTAGTGTGAAAAAGAAATGTCCCCCATAATCTCAGGCATTTGAATGCTTGACCACCAGTTGGTGGTGCTGTTTGGGGAGGCTTAGGAGGTATGGCTTTGCTGGAGGAAATATGTCACTGGCGGGTGGGGGGGGGCTTTGAGAGTTTAAAAACTCAAACTAAAATATTCAAGAACTTGGGGAGGCACCTGGGAAACCAGGATGCTTGGTTTTAGGTGCCACTCTAACTGGATTAGGGATTCCCTAGAGGACTGGTAAAGATTAGTCATGGGTATGCCTGTGAGGACACTTGGAGGAGATGGGCAGGTTGAGTTGTGAGCTGAGTGGAGAAGATCCACCCTCAGTGTCAATGGACCTCATCCCAACTGCTAGGAGCCCAGACAGAAGAGAAGGAAGAGGAAAGATGAAGTGTCTTCTCACCCTGGAACTGAGACGCATGCTTTTCCTGTCCTGGGAACTCCAGGCTGCCTGGTTTGTGAACTCCAAGGTTTATGCCCTTGTTCCCCTCCTCTCCAGATGGGCAGGCCTGCTGTCCTTGATGGCAAGTTGTACAATTAACATCCCTGGTTTCAAAGCCTTGGGACTTGAGCCATGCCATACCACCAGGGCCCCAAGCTTGCAGACAGTGTCCTGGGACTTTGAAGTTCCACATTGCACTTACTTCTCTGCTAAATCCCTTCTCATCTGTCTGTTCAATTGGCCCCCCATATCCCCAGGTTCTGTAGCCACAGACTTGACCAACTCTTGATTATAAATATTCCAAAGCAAATAGTTGTATTGAATGTATTCAGAATCCTTCTACTTGTCATTGTCTCCTAAATAATATAGTATTACAGATTTTTACATTGTATTTATATATCAAGTCTCACAAGCAATCTAAAGATGAGTTAAAGTACATAGGAGGACTATAGCTTATAAGCCAATACTATGCCAATTATATAAGGGACTTGAGTGCTGAGACTGGAACCCTGACTAGGGACAGCACTGGAATAAAGACAGGAAGACATAGAGATACACATACAGAAAAGCTGTGGTCAGGTGGGGTGTGCACTTTGATGGAGCTGCACCTACTCCCACAAGCAATGGAAAACCTCAGTGTGTTTCTTGTGTACAGCACAGGGGAAGGGGTTGGCTAGTCTCAGTAGGAGGTCTCTGTAGGTGAGCAGTCTCAGGTTGTAAACATCTGGGAGGAGGAAGCTACAGTTGCTAGTCTTTGTACACACTGACTAATCCTCTGTACACTTATACTTGGACCAGAAGAAGGAGGCTTTGCCAATTTCCCATGGGTCAAAGGCCTTGGTTCATGTCATGGTTATATCCATGTTAACAATACACATTCACTCAGGACTTCACCTCCTGAGGGTGTCCTCTGCTAGCTACACCCAAGCATCCTTAGACTTGGGTATCTGCAGAAAGCCCTAGGACCATCCCCCTAAGTATCAAGGGAACCATTGTATCTACATCCCACTGGTTCTGTCTATCTGGACCTAGGGCCATCTCCCTAAGTATCGAGGCAACCATTGTATCTGTGTCCCATTGGTTCTGTCTATCTAGAGAACCCAAGCAGAGGGTCCAAAATAAAAAAGAACAGGAAGTGCTCATGTGTCCTTCACCTCTTTGACTCTGATGAGCAATCCTCAGGAGTAGGCATTTTTATCATCATCCCATTTTACAGATGAAGAGGTGGAGGCACAGGGAGGTCAAGTACCATGGCCAAGGCCAGTCTATACATGGTAGCAGAGGCAGGCTGTGGGTCCATGCTTTCACTCTGTCAATCTCCTGCCTCACATATCAGACACTACTCCCTTTCCTTTCCCCAGCTGGATCCTCCAAACTCTGGCCATCATTGCATCTCAAAGGCGTCTTTGCAATGGGATGCACTGGTCTCCAAACCATTGCTATACCCACTCCCATTACATTCAGTGTGTATGTTTGGATTCTGGGTGTGATGGCTAAACCAGAGTTCATTCTATGTATAAATAGATGTACCAAACACACTCACTGGAATTCAGGCAGGGAGAAGAAACTTCACGCAATCAGACACTCCCAAAAGTGCTATTGCAAAATAACGTGTGCTCATTTTGATGATTTTTGATGTGTTGCAAGAATCTGAAATACCATCTGGATCATCAAGGATCCTTTAAAATATAATCTAGAAGAATGTGTGTGATGAGCACATTTTGATATACTCTGACAATCACATGTTAGTGTCGATTGTGATACCCACTTAGCCAAAATATTAAGTGACTCTGACCTTATCCTGCCCTACATATGCTGGCCGTATTTGCTTATCTGATATCTCTGTTGTCTGTCTGCATATGTGTATGTGTGTTCATGCACACACATGAATGTGGAGGCCAGAGGGTGATGTTACATATCTTCCTCTATTGCTCTCCAACTCATTATTATGAGACAAAGTCTCTCACTGAACCTCTGGACCTCTCTGATCTGGCAAGAGTAGCTAGCTAGTAAGATCTAGAGATCCACCAATCCTGCCTGCCCAGTGCTAGAATTATAGATGCACGCCACTGCATCTGTTATGTGGGTCCTAGGGAGCAAAGTCGGGCTCTCATGCTTGAGCAGAAGTTTTGCCAATTGAATGATCTCCCCAGCCCCGTGTTCTGGCCTTTTCTAGACCATTACAGTTATCTCATCTTTGGAGTCAAGTTCACTGTAACCAAGGAGAATCTGTTGGCATTTATTTCTACCAAGGACCAGATGGGAGTGGTCATGGGTGGCCTATCCCAGGAAAGCTTCCTGCTGAGGTTTGATCCCATGCCCAGGCCTGAGACGGACTGGATCAAAAGGGAAGTGATCACAGCCAGAGCAGATGTGTCCATGGCTCAGAGTGACAGTGTCGTGAAAGCTAGGCTGGAAGGTTTCCATCTGTCCTAACATGGTGTGGCCCTGGAGATTGTGGGGAGGCTGGGGTGATGCTCTCCAGGCTGCTATCTTTTAGGAAAGAGGTGGAGGAGCAGAGATTATTTGTTTTATTATCTGTCTTTGATGGAGAAAGAAAATGTGAGTGAAGGTTTCCAAAAGGAAGCATGTGTGATTTGAGTAAGGTCTTGACCAGCAGCAGGCCAGGCACTGGGCCAGAGAGTCGGGGACATCAAACAATGATGGGTCCAGTCCCATTTTTGAGTAGTTTCCAGACTCTTTTTCATGTTTGTTGTTCTTGGCTCCCAGCAACTAGAAATGCTTGCCTCCCACATTGGCTAGGGAAAACTCAACACTCAATGACTTCAGGCTTTTGCCCTCTAGAGACTTGGTACCAGCTAGGGACATGGTGGAGATTAAGGAGCTTGCCTCTCTGGAAGGACTAGAGAACCAAGGAAGCTTCTTGTACCAATTAGTGAGGCAAGAGTGGGTGGGTAACAGGTTGCAGGAGAAAGAAGATAAATCTGTCTATGCCTGCCTGTCTCCTTCCTTTTCATGTGGACCAAATTTTGCTTGCTGTGGACTGGAAGATGAAGATGGAGCAGGATCTCGGTCAGGGATTCTCCATATCTGAAATGCTATTCTGCTTGGGAGACAAGCATACTGAGTAGATCCTAAAAGGAAGGTTTTGTGATACAGAACAAGGGAACTGTTCCTATTGGACAGGAGTAGTCACTGATCCTACACAGCGTATGCCTGAGGTCTCTAGGGCCCCCACATAGCACAAGGACTCTGGGTCTGACTCTTCTCTCTTCCCTGGAGCCTGCTGCTGTCAGGGTCACAAACACAGCCAGTCAGCCCACCATTCAGGTTACTCTCACGCCATCTATTATTGCTAACTGGCACCCACTTTTCTAGATGTGACACAGCATGGGTGTGATTACATAAGAAATCTTTCTAAGGTCACCGTGGCTCCAGGGTGAGGACTGTGTGGCATCCCAGGCAGTTGTCCAGAGCACCTGCCCTCAGCAGAGCTGACTCAGGCTGGGGCATACCTCAGTGATGAGCTCCTGTCTGATACGTGTGTGAAGACCCTGGACCCCATACCCAGGACCACAAAACAAACAAAGAAATACACGCACACAGAGAGAGAGACAGACAGAGACAGAGAGAGCCTGGCTCTTAGAACTCATCCCCTCCTAGCAGTTCACTTATACTGGATTATTAAACCTTTACAAATATTCTATGAGGATGCTACTGTCATCCTGTTTTATATATGACAAAACTAAGACATCTGAAGGGAAAATTTTAATGTTAAAATTATGTCCCAAAGTGCCCAGGTTGAAATTCTCCATCCTCCTTATGATATCTGCATGTCCTTGGAATAAGGGACAGGACTGAGAAATGAATCCAGACAGCCACCCAGACTCTAGGGGGTTGGGGTGGGGTCGTGATGCTGAGGGACATGCTGCTGCTTTTAAGGAGGTAACAAAGAATGCAAAGATGTATTGACCAGGAAGCATACTTCAGGCCGCCATCCACAGTGACATAAGAACATCCAATTTAGGAAGGGAAATGGTCTTTCTTGTGGGAAAAGCAGATGGGAAATACATTCTAAGTTCATTACCTGGCACTTAAATACCTAGACATTGACAGAAACAGGTAGCACTTCCGATAAATCCGCCTGCTGCAGGGAGCCTCAAGCTGAGACCACTTCTGTAGGGTTGAAAGCGGCTTTCTGCTGCACCCCCTCCCAAACCCTTCCTTTTGCCTTTCTTTGAAAATAGAAAAGAAAAGAAAACCAAAACCTCATCTGGAAGACTCCAGAGCACAAAGAGAAAAGTGATTTCTCATGAACAACAGAACCTAGGTAGCCCCAGCCCCTAGTGGGGGGCTAGGAATGGACCGGAGTTGGTGAGTAATTGCCATGGGCAATCAAAACCAAGGGGAAACAGAAAAGGCTTTAATAGGAGCCCTGAGTGGCTGGGAATGTGGTTCAGTTGGTAGAGTGCTTGCCTCCACAGAGCTGTATAAACTGAGGTCAGCGAGGCAAGCCTATAATGCCAGCACTCGGTATGAGGAGGCAGGAGGATTAGAAATTCAAGGTCATTCCATCCTTAGCTACAAGTAAAAGGACAGTCTATACTACATGAGGCCTCCATCTCAAAAAAAAATCTTCCTTTTGTTTAACTGGGGCAGGTATTAATATATTTGTAATTAGAAATTTAAGACCATCTTTCTGCTGTGTCCCACCACAGTTGGTTTTAAAACGTACAAAGTATTCCTTTGTTAGCTTGTTCCCAAAACAGTGGAAAGCAAAGACTCAAGGAGAGAGTTGCATGCCCACATCTACAGAAGTAAGCTCTCCAAAAATCCAAAAGGAACAGAGAGCCCATGATGGAGCAGAGAGCCTATGTGTCCATTGGTGAATGAGCAGAGAAACTCAGGGCCAAATCCACGGAGGGCAGAATCTCGTTCAGCCAGAATACGGGATGGGCTGCTGAGACATCCTGCTACAGGCTGAACCATGGAAGCACAATGCTCAGTAAGAGCAGCTAGACACACGAAGGACAGAAGTTGCATGAATCCACTTCTGCAGGTCCTGAGAGGAGGCAGACTCCCGAGGACAGAGGCAAGGCTACTAGACAAGCGATCCATGGGTACGAGGCTGTGTTTGGGTTGAGGGACAGTTTCCAGCAACAGATAGTGTCTATGGTTCATAGCACTGTGAACTCTTAAAACTTAGTATGGTAAATTTCCTGGTATGTATGTTTTACCATGATGGAAAAAAAAAAAGCAATAATAAGATAGCCAAGTAAAAAGAAATCTGTACAGGCAGGCAAGAGTCCACCCACCAGCCACAGCATCTACCGAAGGAATCGGTGTGACAAGATCTATAAAGGACTCACAGGAGGAAATTACAAAATTCCACTAAGGCTCCCAAAGAGTTCTATAAATGGAGAGAGGGGGAGACACCATGTTCCTGGTGGGGAAACTCAATTTGGTAGCAATGTTGTGTCTTCACAAATGAATCTCTAAATATAAAGCAACCCCAATCAAAATCCAAATATCTGTTTTGGCACTTAACCAAACGATTCTGCAGCCTACCATACATACTGAGTGCAAAATAAGCAAGAGCAGCTTTGTAAAGGAAATGAGCAAAGGGAAGGGAAGAGAGGTGGGGAAAGAGGAGAGGGAGAGGGAGGGGGAGAGAACCTCACTGGCATTAAAAAATAACTATTTGTATTTGGGGTACCAGCCCCAGCATAAAACAAAATACAGAATCCAGAAACAAGTTTTTAAAAAAAAAATGCCTTTAATAAAAAGTTACATCTCAAGAAAGTAACCAAAAAATGGAATATATATATATATATATATATATATATATATATGGTGCGGAGGGACCTACATATGTAACAAAATTGTGCAGAACACAGTTCTACTAAAGAGCATGTGAGTGACACCCAGGAGTGGGATAATGCCAGTATCCCAGTGGTGTGATTACACTACCATTTTGCAAAAAGTTATCACTGGAGGAAACTGGGTAAAAGAGAAATAAAGCCTTCCCATATTACTTCATACAAATGCATGTCCATCTGCAATTATCTCAATAGAAGCCTTAATTAAAATGATACAGAGCAAAACAAACTATTTTTAAAACATTAGACTGCTATAATTTTAAATTAACATTTTTATTATTTTAAAAGATTTTTTTTTAATTTGCTTATGTATATGAATATCTTGCCTGTACATGTGTATACCACACAGAGCAAAAGAGAGCATCAGATCCACTGGAACTGGAGTTACAGATTGCTATGAGCAGCCATGTGGGTTCTGGCAACTGAACCTAGGTCCTCTACAAGAGCAGCCAGTGCTCTTAACTGCTGAGCCACCTCTCCAGTCCAATATTATATTTTAAAAATACTAGAACCCTAAGTATATTTCCAGAGTAAGGAAGGATTTTCCATGACCCTCAAGCTAAAAGCTATAATGGAACAAATTGATTCATTTGCATGGAAATTAAACTACCATCTAACTACAAAACATTTATGAGCGAATAAAAGGTAAACACAAATAGGAGAAAAGTATTTGCAATACATATAAAAGTCAGAATTAAAGTTGAGAGGGGTGAAGAGGCAGGGTAGACCCGGGAGGAATGGGATAGATAGGATCAAAATACATTGTATGCATGCGTGAAGTTCTCAAAGAATTAACAAAATAGCGTATTTTGAAAGAAGAGTTTAAACTTTCTTAACATATGAAGAGTTCCTATAAATCAATAAAAAGGATAAATATTTTCATAGGAAATGGACTAAAGATGGAAATATACAGCTCACAAAAGAAGAAACAAAAAGTGTGGGAAAGAATAGAGAATGAAGTGGGAAATGCAGGGAAAAAAAAAAAGGCAAAATCCAGAAGTCATCCAGTGGAGCACAATGAGTGCCCTGTCTTCACCGGCAAGACAAGGTTTGGCCTTAGGTAGCGTTTCAGTGAATGCTTTTTGAATAGGTATGTGGAGATGAAGAATTCGGGATGCCTGCTGAGCTGCATATAAAATCAAGAAGCTGTTAGGAGAAAAGTGGGGGTAGAGAACGGTTTTTATGGGGAAGAGGGCACATTAGGTCAACTTCCGTGGTGGAGCCTATTCTGCCAGTGGAATTAGAAATGATGTCATCGGAAAAACATGTCTTTGTGTCTGTTACAGAGAGCCTCCAGTGACAGTGCACTCAGAAGATGCTCTCAGGCATTGTCTTCTGGATCCTTTGTCTGCATCTGCGGCTGGTACCTCCCCCACCACCATAACGGCATTTTATTCCTTCCATTTCCTAGTGAATGGCAATGTGCTATTTCTCCTCCCCAGAGGGTTCACATTTGTACTTCTGAAGTCACTCACTTGAAACCCTGGCATTTACGACACCAGCTCCAAGTTCACAGAAGTGGCTGAAGTCATTGTTTGTACCCTTTTATTAAAATAAATCCTAACAGATACCTCTTTTATGTTGGCTCTCCCTGTCCCCGCCGCCTTTTTCTTATTTCTCTTTGTAAATAACTGGCACACCACAGTGTTATACTTTTGAACATTCCCTCTGGCAGCTAAGTTATGTAGACTGATCCCAATTGTACCACAAACGTCACATTACTTTTTAAAACGGTTTCTCGTGGGCTGGCAATATGACTCAGTAGGTAAAGGCATTCAACACCAAGCCTGGTGACCTGACTGTGATCCCTGGAGCCTGTGTGGTAAGGAAACAGCTCCAGAAAGTTAGTCTCTGACCTATATATGTACACCGTGGTGCCTGTGAACACATATGCACACACAAAATTAGTAAGAGTAATTTTTTGATTAAAATAGTTTCTCTTGTGGCTTTGGGCAAAGGAAAGCTATAACTGCTTTCTGAAACTAATATTATCAAAATTAAACAATGTAAAGAGAAAGCCCTAACACAACTCCCTTGAAGAACAGTTTATTACAGAGCAGTGATTCATTTCGCTACCCACCCGGAAGGTGTCTCTAAAAAGAATGAGGAGTCTTATGTATGGGAAAGACTCCTTCAGAAAAGTGGAGGAGGGAACTGAGAGAGAGGCACAAAAAGGGGGTGAGAAAACGAGGAAAGGCGAGAGGAAAAGGAGGAATTTTTCTGACAAGAACTTTGGTTCAAGAGCTACCGTCATAGTGAACATTAGTCTGCCTCACATTCCTAGAAAATAGAGTGCGCTTAGTCATAGAATGGGAATAGGAACTTTTGTGTTTGTAGGAAATAAGGAAGACTGTGTGTCTTAATTAGGGTTCTATTGCTGTGAAGAGACACCATGACCACGGCAACTCTTATAAAGGAAAACATTTAATTGGGGTGGCTTACATTTCAGAGGTTCAGTCCATCATCATCATGGTGGGTCATGGCAGCGTGCAGGTAGACACAGTGCTGGAGGAAGAGCTGAGAATTCTACATCTTTGATCCACAGGCAACAGGAAGTGAACTGAGGTACTGGCTGTGGCTTGAGCATATATGAGACCTCAAAGCCCGCCTCCACAGTGACACACTTCCTCCAACAAGGCCATACCTACTCCAACAAAGCCACACCTCCCAATAGTGCCATTCCCTCTGAGCTTATTACATTCAAACTACTACATTGTGGAAGAGCATTTTAATGACAGTATAATGATAATTCATTTGTTTCAAATCCTTTTTTAAAAGAAAGAAAACAAAACACTTTAGCTGGGTGTGAAGGCACATAGCTTTAATCCTAGCACTGAGGAGGCAAAGGCAGAGGTAAAGAAAATCTCTGTGAGTTTAAGGCCAACCTGGTCTACCTAGTGAGTTCCAGGTTAGCCAGAACTACACAGTAAGACCCTGTCTCAAAAGTTAAAAAAAAAAAAAAACTTTATTCTAAATAATTTAGAAAATAAGAACATCACACAGCCAACTTCTCTAAAGAGGCCTCAAATCATATGTCCACTCCAAACTCCATCCAGATGTGCCCAACCTATAGCCCTGGGGTCACACATGTCCTGGGATATCTATTAAGGTGGCACAACACATTTGTATATGATGGCATCCTGTCCCAGTGCTGAACCCCTGTTTATACCATCTCTGTGAACTTCTCTGCAGTCAGGATGAACTCTATGTAGCATCCTGAAGCAGTTAGGGTTTGATTGTAGCTTTGTAATTTAGGCTTTCACTTTTGCACTAAAGTAGCTTGGTCCTCAGTGACGATTTTCCACTTCTTCTGCTCGAACTTGATTAGACTAGCTCATTTGCATGTCTGCACGTTTCAACCGTTCACCAAAACCCTCCAGGAACTTAACATCCCCCTGGTTCTGGGCACACTCTCAGAATGGTTTCCTCATGAAAACCAAGGACCACCAGGCTGTGGCTGCACCAGCCAGTCCTCTGGGGTTCCTGGTAGGCAATGCCAGGCCTGCTAGGCTAGGTTCTCCACCTACACTGAAGCCCACAACAGTGGCACGATCCAGTGTGCACCCAACAGCAGAGCCTATGGCCATACTGCTGCAGTGGCTGCTGGTTGAGCCTTAGACCCATCCTCTAGGGGGTGGGGATGCTGCTGGAGGCTGAGCTTCAATGACAGCCCTTGCTAGCAAGAGAGGCCGTGAAGGAACTGTGGTCTCAGGTTCCTCACGGCATCCTGCGTGCATGCCTGTTCCAGAGATGCAAAATTCTCTACCTCATGTCCCAATGGTGTCATTCAGCATCCCAAAGCCACCCTTGCTCTTGTTACAAGATGGCACATGGAGGTTGAACGGTGGACAGAGAGCTTCATGGTTCTTTAGGTTCTGCAGAGTTCTGTAGGTCTTTAGCTTTCAAGCTAGGTTTCTGAGGGCATGAGGGTACTGTAAAGCTATTGAAGAGGCTGCTAGATGGGAAAGATGTGGTTCTGAGCAAGGTGGGGTAAGGGCCCATCCTGGATCCAGCAGAAGAGCTCAGCTTTGTGGGTACTGAGGACCAGTCTAGGGGACCCTTCCATGCTGATACACTGCAGCAGGAAATTCAAAATGGCAGCCAGAGCTCTGGAGGCTTTACCCAGAAGCCCCTAGAAGAAAGCCGTCTTCTTTATTGATAACTCCTCAAGATGCCTTGGCCAGATCTTCTCCCTGGAGTTGAGGAAGAGGCAGCTTCCCTTAGTCATGTGCCCTGCACTGTGGTAACATTCTATTTAATTGAACCGTTTCTTCCAAGTCTGGGGGAGGGCAATTTAGTTCAGGAGAGAACATAATTACATCTACTTGCTTTTAAGAAGTACTTTCAAGATTTAAAAGTTAGGAAGCACTAGAATCAGGGCATTGCCGTGAGATAAGTAAGTCACGTGATCCCCCATCCCACCCCACCCCCATTTTAAATGAGGATGAAGTCAGAAATAATGACGGCATTTATTGCTACCAGAGCTGATTCCAACTGTCATTCTAGCAAACATTTGTGAGGAGGAAAAAAGGTTTGAGAAAGCATAAAGCACATAACAAGAAGCCCCTGTTGTCTGTCTCTCTCAAGGAAAGGAAATTTTACATTTCTCTTTCGGAGCTGGTACGTTCTGATTCCCATGAGGCCAGTTTCTGTAACTTGAGTACAAAAATGGCTGTGACTCATAGTAAGGCAACTGAGTTAGAGAATCCCAATTTGTTGCATCCCGGTTATCAGCTTTTAGAGTTAGGATAGCAATAATTTAAGCCTTCCTTGTAACGTGCTTACCACTAAAGTCTTTAGTCCTTTAATCCAGAAGTTACCTAGGAAATGGCTTACTCTATTAAAATCCTTGTCAAAGGTGGCTTGTGTTATTAAAATGAAAGAGGAGTCATAACCTTAGGATTATCAAATTCCAAAAATACCTTTAACTTTAGGAAGAACACTTAGCATCTCCACCCGCATCAATTACTGTGGGCATTAGTGCCTGAGGGATGAGGCAGACACTACTCCCCTCTGGCTTACTTGGGGTCCTGGGGAGTTCATTCAATCAGCCTGCAATGCCTTTTTCACCTGAGAGATGTTATAGGTGGAATTAGTCTTCAGATAGACAGCCGATCTGCCTGGCTGGCGTGGTGAGGAGCCTGACAGATGCCCAGGGTTCATCTTCCTGCACTGAGCCAAATAATCAGAATGAGCCAGATCCATGCCTCAGCATTGAAATCACAGAATATTTTAATTCAACGGGTCTTAGAATTCGCCTAGGTCCCCCACCCTCATTTTATCAAGGGGAAAACTAGGACAAAGTGATGTGCCATGATGCACTTAGGTTAAGGGTGGTTGGGACTAGAACCCAGATTTGCCCCCAAACTAGCTCGGTGGCTCTGAGCAGGTTGTAGAACTCAGCCTGTCAGTGTTCTCTACTGTGGTGGGGCCAGGAGCTCCCATGTGAAACAGTTGCCGCCACTGAACACCGCATCTGGCTCCAGCTGAGGGCTCTGCCTGTGTAATCTGTCATCATAGCTCTTCCTCCTCACGACACTATTTTACCTCCCAGAGCTGAACGGACAGTCAAGAGGCCTTCCTCTGAGGGACTCAGAGAGGGTCAATGCTCATGAACCAACAGTCCACAGAACAGAGGAGGAAATTCTTTTGTTGTTGTTGTTGTTGTTTTGGTTTGGTTTTTTGTTTTGTTTTGTTTTGTTTTGTTCGAGACAGGGTTTCTCTGTGTAGTTTTGGTGACTGGCCTGGATCTCACTCTGTAGACCAGGCTGGCCTCGAATTCACAGAGATCTGCCTGCCTCTGCCTCCTGAGTGCTGGGATTAAGGTGTGCGCCACCACTGCCTGACCTCGGAGAAGGAAATTCCTTAAGTCAGCCCCTCTTCTCTAAATGATCAACTTCAGTTATATGATTTGGAGTCCCCCATGGCCAAATCAACCAGCTTTCTGTCTTAGAAGGGAAAGTCCCAGACGGTGATTCTTCAACCCCAAGGCTGTCCTTATTGTCCAAGCAAGCAACTGGGCTTGGGCCCAAATGTGTGACATAATAGGAAGAGTTGGGGACCTGTATTGAGACAAGCCACTTTTAACCTAGAGTACAACCCACATTGACCACCATGGAGCACAAACCCACAAGTGGACACCCACATGGAAACCCACTTTAGAACCAGTGCCCACCTCAGTCCTTGGTCACACACATCTGTGTCTCTTCTTCCTTCTCATCTCCTATAAGCTAAAACCTCATTCTGCAACACAGATCTGGACCTGCACCTGAAGAAGGTCCGCACTGTAGAGAGGGTGGATGGGCAGGTAGAGTGCTCTAGACGGCTTGAATGTGTCCCCCAGTGGTTTGTGTGTTAAGGCTTGGTCCCTAGTATAGCAATGTTGAGGATTTGTAATGGGAAGCAGCAGAATGTGCTGCCCTCCGGAAGGAATCAGTTTACTTCTCGTGAGACCCTGGGTAGTTCTCATGGGAGAATTACTACTTAAAAAAAATTAAAATTTAAATTTAAAAAAAAGCAAGATTACGGCCTTAATCCCAGCGCTCAGGAGGCAGAGGCAGGCAGATCTCTGAGTTCAAGGCCAGCCTGGTCTACAAAGTGAGTTCCAAGACAGCCAGGTCTCCACTGAGAAACTGTCTCGGAGCAGAGAAGTGGGGTGGGAGGCGGGGAGGGGAGGGATGGTAGAAGATGGCCACCATCCTCACTTCTGTTTCTGTTTCCTGTCTTGCCACACGATCACTCCCTCTCTCTTACACTTGCTTTCTCAATAACAACATCTGCCATGACATGATGCAGGCAGGAGAGCCCTCAGCAAAGTTGGTTCCAAGCTGTTCAAAGGTTCTGCCTCCGGAATTGTGAGCTAAACAAATGTCTTATGATTATGAAATGCCCAGCCTCGGGTATTTTGTTACAGTAACAGAAAACAGCTGGGAAGTAGAACTTCCTTCTATTTGTTCCCTTCCTCATGGGTAACACAGGAAGTAGGAAGTTCCCCAGTTGTTTGGAAATCATTTCAGTTCAAAGAAGAAAGGACAAGCTACTATTATATCTGCCATGAGGCATGCAGTTAACCCAACAATTCTGAAGATTGTTTTGATATAGCATAACATTCGAAATGCCTCTTCTGACATATATTAATATAGCAAAGAAATCAGGGCTGCAACAATCTCCGGGAACTTTTTTTCATTGAGTTTTAGTGAGAATGTTGGGGAGCTGCCCTAATTTAGACTCTTCCTGACTCTTCGCCTTCCCTAAATCAACCCTGTCTCCCTCCAGAGCTGTGACCCTAGCCGGTGGATGCTTCTACCCACCTCCCAGGTGAGGTCTATTACCCTCATCTCAGAACTACTCTAAGTCATTTGACATACAGCTGTTCTGCCCTCCCTCCCCCTGGTTCCCGAATTGGAATAGGAGACTTGGGTAGCTCACTCCTTAACAAGCTCCTCAGGGAACGTGCAGGCCTGTTGCAGCTCAGAAGCTCTGCCCTGTGTGATCTTCAGTTCATTCTGCTTTATCTCTCTGGATTAGCCAGGGTTCTCCAGAGAGACGGACTGACAGAATAAATACATTTTGCAAAGTGTTCTTAGATTGGTTTGCAGGATATTGGCTGGGTAGTTCAGTGCTGGCCATGTACATGCTGAAAAGACTGAGGATCCTGGGCATTCCAGAAGTTTCCATGGTTTTCACACTGGTATGGTAAGAAGCTGGAGTCAAGTGTCAGCCAAGAGTGGTGACAGCAACCGTGGCAAGAGGGAACCACCAGCAAGGAGTGAAGGCAAGAGGCAGAGCTCTCTGGAACGACCCTGGCAGACCCATCCAGCCCCGAGAGCATGTCCACTGAGTTATCAGTCAAGATTTTAACCGTCTTCCAGAGCTTCCGTCCTCCCTGAAGCCAGACAGCAGTATCAGTCATTGGAGGTGACTCAGAAAACAGGTTGGCCTGACTTCATCAACTGCTTGTATGGTTTCTGGTACTTCATCTCCAAGATCAGGTTCAAAGCCAGGTGAAGACCTCCCAGAGGAAGCGCATTTTGGCTGGGAACACTTGACCTTGGATATGAAATCTCTGTCCTTAAGCATTTGCTTTAGGAGACTCTGGTCAAGGTCTTTACCCACCGACCTTTGTGTTTTATGTCCAAAGAATTCTTCACGATAGAAGAAAATGTTAAGTGGAAACGCAGAGGCAAAGGACATCTTCAGAACAGCTCAAGCCTGGCACGGGGGCACCCTTCCTAAATATTCATTAGATGAAGAAATCAGCTTTACAAACTGTATCGACATAGTTATTAAAACGTGTTTATCAGCCAGGCATAGCGCATGCGAAGGGGCTCTATTAGCCTGTGACGCACAAAGTTAGGGACAGGGCAGTCCAGGAATGGTAAGTCTGATGGCTTTAGAACATGATGTATGAACCATTTTAAGTGGCTGCGCCATTTAGTCATTTCCCTATTGTATAACATTAAAGTGGCTAAGGGACACATAATTCAGATCTCCATTATTGTGACAAAGTATTTGAAATAAGGAACTCTTAAAAGAAAAGATTTACTGTGAGTTCATGGCCAGCCTGGTATACAAAGCAAGTTCCAGGACATCCAGAGCTACACAGAGGGGCCCTATCTTGAAAAAAAGAAAGAAAAGGAGAGAGAGGGAGATTTAGGGTAAACACAGTGGCTCAGTGGTAAAGGCACTTGCCACACAAACCTGATGACCAGAGTTCAATCCCCAGATTCCACTATGTATGAAAGGAAAGAGCTCCCAAAAGTGGTTCTCTGACCTACACACACACACACACACACACACACACACACACACACACACACATTATCATCAATCATCATTATCAATCATCATCAGAATGATAATAATTGATAAAAATATTTATTTTGGCTCATGGTTTTAGAAATTTCAGTTCATGGTCTCTTGGCCTGATGCCTTGAGGCCTGTGGTAAGTCAAGAACATCATCACAGCCAGAGTACATGGCACCTCATGGCAGCTGAAAAGCAGAGAGAGAGGAAAGAGGACGGAGGAGAGAGGAAGAGGAGGGAGAGAGAGGAGTCCCAGAACCAGACTCCCAGAGATGCAGTTTCCTCCCTATTCGGGCCATGTCTTAACACTTCCACCTCTACCCAGTACCAGAGGACGGCAGCCAAGCTGCCGACACATGGCCTTTGAGGGACTTCAGATGCAAAAACCATACCATGGTGGACATGCAGGGGCCTTAGTCTCATGTCCGATATTGGGGGGGGGGGTATAGTTAGTTGATGTCATTATGGACATATGACAACTAGTACATTTTCCTAATTTGCTTCCAGGCAATTTGTGTCAATTTCTCTGTGCCTTTGAAGAATGTGTGAATTGCCAAAAGTGTGGGGGGGCACTCTCATAATTCACAAGAGGCTTTCCCTCCTTTGTTTCTAGAAATTTTCTCTTTAGGAAACATTTACCTAAGAAATGATGGTGGACGGAGACGGTTAACAATGACAAGAAACAGAAGAGTTGTGTGTGCTGTGTGAGATCTGTAGAGAGGTGTTTCAGAGAGCTGAATGCAGATCAGGCTTATTTGATGTTTAGGAATTAGGGGAGATTTTATTAGGTGTGGTAGTAGGACATTGGTTATGGTAGATGAATGAAGTCCTTGGCAGTCAGAGACGTTCTTTGTTAGTGAGTGAAGTAGAGGGCTGTATGGTATTTGCTCTATAATACTCCAGCAAAGGGTCTTGAGATATATAGCTCCTTGGTAGAACACTTGCCTAGCAAAGCCTTGTAACCAATCCACAGTAATATTATACATATGAGTATATAGTCTTGTCTTGGTTTCTTTTTGTGGTTGTTGTTGTTGTTGCCCTAACAAAGCCAACTCAATGGGGAAAGAGTTTGTTTCAGCTCACAGCTCAAGGGTACAGTCCCTCACGGCAGGGAAGTCGAGTAGGCTTGAAGGACAGGAGCTAGTCACAATCGGGAACTGGAGAGCAATGAATGGTTATGTTCAGCTCATTTTCTGCATCTTACGCGGTCCAGAATGCAAGCCTAGGGAATGGGGCCACCCACCTCAATTAACCTAACTAGGATAATCCCCACAGGCATGCCCAGAGGCCCATCCCAAGTGGCTGTAGATTGCATCATGTCAGCAGTTAGGTGACCATCACAATGTTCCAGCAAGTAAAGGGGAAGGCTAGGCTAGGCTAGGCATACAGTTGGTGCTACAGTTTGGATCTGGACTGCTCACCAAAGTCCATGTGCTAACTTCTTAGTCCCCAGCCTAGAAGAACTGTTGGAACCTTTAGAGGCGGGCCTTACTGGGAGGAAGTTAGGATACTTGTGGAGGGAATATCCTTTTCTAATTATGGATATGTACGGGTGGGGATGTGCACTTGAGTGCAGGTGCCCCAGAGGCTAATAGGGTCAGAGGTAGAAGAAGAGAACCTAGTCCACTAAGTTGTCCCCTGACCTCCACACACATGCAGGGGCCAGCGCCATGCATGTGCCCACCCGTATATGTTATACACACACATTCACATGATGATGATGATAATAATAATAATAATAGATATTTTAATTTAAAAACCAAAAAGTAAAGTATACAACTATGAGTACTTGTTTCATGTCCTTCCCTCAGGTCCACTGATGGTTTGTCCACTTGACAGCTTAGTCGGGTGGGAAACACGGGCCTGGAAGACAATGCGATCTAAGTTCTAAACCTGGCCTTACAGCTTTGGGCAGTTATTTCACTTCCACGCTCTTTTTCTTCTGTCAAATGGGACAGTAGACCAGTGACGCCCAGTTCTCCCAGTGCTTAGCCTGATTTTTGTCACTATAATAGTATGTTCCGGGGATATTCTCTCTTAATCGTGTATATGTATGAGTGGGGGGTGGGGTGGGCCCAGGGCTTATAAACAAAGAGGTTTGTTTGGCTCATAGTTCTAGAGGTCCAAGTTTGAGGGGCTGCAATTAGTGGTGCCATGGTAGTAGTAGTAGTTAGTTATGGCATGGGACAAGAAGGGTGCTGTGGGACTCACTTGGGCTCTCTCCTTGGAGCCACCTGCATTCAACTCAGGGACTCAGTTCAGGTGACCTTACCTTGCTCAAACCACACCCCAAAAGCCCCACTTCTAAATATCATGGTCACATTGGGTGTCCATCCTTTTCATAACTCACAGTAGAGACTAAACTTCAACATGAGACTCTCCAGGGACATACTTATTCCATGTAAACCCAAGGCACTCATATGTGAGGAGTCAGCCTAGCACGATGAAGGCCTTGGCTGCAGGGCCTGTAGCCTTGTCCTCTGCCAAGAAGGACCCTGAGGTCCCTCGTTCACTGTCCGTGGCATCCTTTTGGTTTAACATTGATGGACATTCATTATTTCAGGCATAATGCTTATACTGAGGTAGGCATTGACAACCTTTCTTCCAGATGATTAAATTGTCTACAGCTCAGGCTAGTAGGTCAAAGCTGGGCAGGGCAGCATGACCCCCTGAATTTAGGGATTCTTACAGGAGCATGGGCAACTTATCAGTGGCTATACCAGTAAAGAAAATGTCTCTCTTCTTTCCCCAGCCACCATTGTATTGATTTGGGGAGGGGTGGGATCTCATGAGCCTTTCCCCACTCTGTGACAGATGTTGATGGGCCTCATCTTGTGCAGGTCTTGTACTGAGAACTATGACAGCTGAGTTCAAGAACAAAAGGACCACATCTTTCCATGCGTGCATGTGTGTATGTGTGCGTGCGTGCGTGTGTGTGTGTGCGCGCGCGCACATCAACCTTGAGTGTTGTTCCTCAGGGCTATCCACCATTGTTTTTTGTTTTTTTTGTTTTTTTTTTTTTTTTGGTTTTTTGAGACAGGGTTTCTCTGTGTAGCTTTGCGCCTTTCCTGGAGCTCACTTGGTAGCCCAGGCTGGCCTCGAACTCACAGAGATCCGCCTGCCTCTGCCACCATTGTTTTTTAGACAGGGTTTCTAACTGACCTGGAAATCCCAAGTAGGCTAGCTGGCCTGGCAAGGGTGCCGCCGGGATCCACCTATGTCCACCTCCTCAGGGCTGGGTTATGGTCACATAGCACACTTGGCTTTTCAGTACGTGGGTTCTGGGGTTGAGCTCAGGCCCTGCACTTTACCAGCTGCACTATTCCCCAAGCCCTCGGTGCTCGGCTGTCCAGGATGCCCCCCCGATCCTCCCATTTTCTGTTACTTTGGCTGACTGAAGGGATGGCTGTGATCCAGCAAGCCCAGCAGGTGACCAAAAGTCATGATGATTCCTTCTTTAATTGGGAAGTCCTATAAAACCACATCAACAGATGGAATCCAGAAACTTTCAATCCTTGGAACACGTCACCAAATCACTAAAAGCCTTGTTCATTAGAAAAAAAGTCAATTCCTCAAGCTTTTCAGTGCCATCACTGTACTCAAAGGCACCTAGGTCACTCCACCCAGAGTGAGGCTTCATCAAACCCCTGTGGTGAGAGAGAACCCCTCTCTGCTTGCATTTACCCCTTGATGCATTGTGGTTTCTTTTGTAAATAGTTCATTTGTCCTAGCCTTGATGTGGGCTCTCTGAGGTCAAGGGTCACCATTTCCCCTAGATCAACTGTGCCTGCTTGCAGGAGACCATCACATGGAGCTTGTTGACAGTTGACTTCCCTGGAGGAGAGGCTGGAGAGGGTGAGTGAACCTCACCTGAGATACCAGTGACTCTCCCAGCCACTTGTATACAAGTCTGCCTATGGCCTTGGAGTCTCAGGAGGTGCTCCAGGATCTAGGCTGGAGAAGATTAACTGAGGACTCCATTGATGTGGCTGTGGGGAGGCCATCACCCATGCGGGGCAAAGACTTTCCACTGTGGTAGTCACCCATGCTGGTGTAAGCAACCCCTCACCCTGTGTGCTGTAAGTAAGCCCAGTAAGCTCTCTGATTCCCTGGGGTGACGTTCAGTGGAATCATACTCCAGTTTGTCATTGAGACCTTATGAGCAGATCATATTTTGATTTGTCACTGGGACTTTGTAAGCAAGGATTAGACATTGTTTACAGCTCTTCAGGAAAGCAATTCTCACAAGGAGCTTGTCTGGGTCATCTTGGATGGCTGTCTTAATTCATTCTGGATTCTGTAACAAATGCCCTAGGCTGGCTTACAAACAGAGAAATATATTGCTCACAGTTCTGGAAGTTCAAGGTCAAGACTCTCATAGAATCCTTGCCATGTTCTCACCTGGCGGAAAGGGTGACCTTCTCTGGGGCGTCTTTTGCTGGAGTTGCTGTTGTCTAGGCCAGGCTGCCTTTGAATTCCATGTGTAATCTAACATAACCTTAAATTTTGGGTCCTCCTGGCTCCATCTCCCACATGCTGGGTTACAGGCACCTGTTGCCACACCCAGCTTATCAGACAGGCACTCTACCAACTGGTTCACATCCGCAACCCCCAAGGTATCATTTACAAAGACACAGATGCCACCCATGAAGGTCCCACCCCCATAGGCTAATCGCCTCACAAAGGTCCGTCTTCTAGAACTATCTATCACCTTGTGGGTGAAGATCAGCATGGGAGTTGGGGACAATAAAACCATCCCTATCACGGCAGTGTTCCAAACACGCAGTGTGTGGGCTCAGCCGACTGCTTCTTGTCTTCTAGAGGGAGCAATCGCAAGCTCTCCTGGTTCAGGGAATCTGCTGAGTCCATCAGAGTAGCTCCAAGTTCCTTCGATAATCAGGAACAAATGGCCTGACACACTGGTGACTCAGTGGTGTTCTTTTGGACTGAAAAGAACATGACGTTGTTTGAAACCTACTTGTTAAACTCAATGCACTTAACTCATCAAACTCAAGTCTCTACAACTCTAACCACCTCATCTGAGCTTGGGGATAAGAATTACTCTCCTAACCAGAGAGAGAACAACACATTTCTTTGCATAATGAAGGTAAGAAAGAACCCTCACTGCAAGGGGGCTGCGAGGACTTGGATTTTTAAAGCAAGAAGAGGTGATATTCTGATTTGGTTTTTCTCCACCATTAAGGGTCCTAGCTCTCAAAATCTCCATCCAATTGTTCCCTGCCCCTCACTCCTTCCTTACCCTTATTCCATCTATTCCTCTCTATCCTATTTTGCTAGAAGCAGAACTCAGTATCTCCCTTCATTATCTTGATTTAAGGCCTTTAGTTTCCCTACTAGATACAACTGAGAACCACACATGCTGAGAACCAGGACTTTAGCTGGATAATTGAATGGTTATGAATGCACAGATCAGGTGCCTTCTCGGGACACCACAAGGTCATAAGGCCTGAAACCCACACATCTCAAGCTCTGACCATTTCCCAGGGGAACCTGGGACAGGCAGCCACAGGTTGGCCCATAGCAACAAGAGAAGGGATTGGCTTGAGGATTTACAAAGACAGAATGATGGCTGAGGCTTGGTATTCCAGTGATATGACACAATGAGAAAGCTGAACTTGAAAGTGAAGGGTAATGTGTGAGGAGCAGAGTGTAGATTCTCAAAACGCATGAAAAAGCTGGGCAGGCCTGGTGACTGCCTGTGGTCCCAACACTCAGGAGGCAGAGATTGGGCACCTTCAGGGCAAGCTAACGAGCTAAGCTGGCAGGAATCAGTGAGCTCCAGTTTCAGTGAAAGACTCTGCCTTAATAAGTGGAATGCAGTCGAGGAAGACACCCAACATCAACTTCCGGTCCCCAAATGCACATGCACACACACACACACACGCACACGCGCACACACACACACTAACCACATACGTGCACATACAAACAAGAGAAGGAAGAAAGGGGACCACCATCACTACTTGCATGTACCCTCTGCCTGTACAATGTCTCCTTGGTTTCAAGAACCCTCTGTGTAGTCTTCCTAGACCCCAAGTCTTAGGTGGGTACCCCCTCTCAGCAGCTGCCACAGAGTCCTATACCACTGCCAAGTCCAGTACAGAACACACAATATACCAATTGCCTTGCAGAACCAGAGATCCAAGGAGACAGGAGCTCTGGTTTTGTCCCCAGTCCTGGGTTTGTGGGATGAATGAATTCGTATGAGTCTGCATAAGCCTTTGTTTTTGTAGGAGTCTTTGTATCTCTGAGCCAGGTCTGTTGATTCTGGCGGTTTGTGTTCCATAGCTTCCAAGGGACATCCCGCAAAAGGAGGGGAGGAGGCTGAAACCTAGTCACATCCTCGTCACTAAGCCTTTTTCTTTTTCTGGCTGGATCCTCCGCTCAGAGGAAGAGGAGCCTTTTCCTGCCTTGCACAATAGCACCATATGGGCTTGCAGCAGGCCAACTCCATGTGCTGAACAGCAGCCTTCCAATGGAGGTGGGGGTTCTCCGCTTTCCTAGAAAGGCTGGGGCTAAGGGGTTTTCAAACACTGTTTCTTCCAGTCCTTCACCAGCCTCCAAGCCCATACACCAACCCCACTCTCGGGCAAGCCCCCGCCTCACTCTTTTCTCCTCTGCTCTTTTTCTTTGTCAGGGTTTGGGATGACGACACCAGCCACCACTGGAGGGAAGATCTTTCTCATCTTCTACGGTCTCATTGGATGCGCAAGCACCATCCTCTTCTTCAACCTCTTCCTGGAGCGGCTGATCACCGTCATCGCCTACGTCATGAGATCCTGTCACCAGCAGCAGCTGCGGAGACGTGGGGTGGTGACCCAGGACAAGATGAAGGCCCCTGAAAAGGGTGAGGCGGATAGCCTGGCCGGCTGGAAGCCCTCTGTGTACTATGTCATGCTGATTCTATGCTTGGCATCCGTGGCCATTTCTTGCGGAGCCTCGGCTCTGTATGCCACCATGGAAGGGTGGAGCTACTTTGACTCACTCTACTTCTGTTTCGTGGCCTTCAGCACCATTGGCTTTGGGGACCTGGTCAGCAGCCAGAATGCTCAGTATGAGAGCCAAGGACTCTACCGATTTGCCAACTTCTTCTTCATCCTCACGGGCGTCTGCTGCATCTACTCCTTGTTCAACGTCATCTCCATCCTGATCAAACAGACTGTGAACTGGATCCTGAGGAAACTGGAGAGTGGGTGCTTCCCACAATGCCAAAGGGGACTCCTGCGGTCCAGGAGGAATGTGGTGATGCCTGGCAACATCCGGAACAGGTGCAACATCTCCATAGAGACGGATGGGGTGATGGAAAGTGACACTGATGGGCGACGTCTCTCGGGGGAGATGATCTCCATGAAGGACACCAACAAGGTCTCGCTGGCCATCCTGCAGAAGCAGTTGTCTGAGATGGCCAATGGTGGACCCCACCAGCCCAATGCGTCCTCCAGGGATGATGAGTTCTCAGGGGGTGTGGGAGCCTTTGCAGTAATGAATAACAGGTTGGCAGAGACCAGTGGAGACAGGTAGGAACCAGAAGTAGCTGCCGGACGAAGAGACCGAGGAGCAAGTGGAGGAAAAGACACTGGCCTGCCCCCATGAGCTCAGCCTTGTCCCTGGCTGCTGCTATCAAGTCCAGTTTTTGAAATCTGACCTTGGCCTCAGGCAACAGTAACCTCTCAAGGTTGGGGACTGGAGCCTCCTTGCCTGCCTTTTATTTAACCCTTGAAATCCGAGTTTCATATTTGGAATTGCTGAGGTCCTCACCATCCTCCAGAGTTTTTTAATTGCCTGAGGGTGATGGGTTTCTCTCCAGCTTTGATTCCCCACCGATGATGGTCCAGCCCTGATGATGAAAAGCCCTGAAGAGCCTAATTCTAGCCTGGAACTGTGGATGGCTGACCTCACCACTTCACCCAGCCCCTCAAGAAAAGGGAATGAACATTCCAGAATGTATTTGGGCCTTCCTTTTGCTGGGCTTCCTTCCGAGCATAGCTGTTATTGGTTCCGTAGATGGGGAAAAGCATCTCATCGACTCTTTATACCTGCTTCTCGGTTTGGGAGTCTTTTGTTTACTGTTTTCTTTTGTTTTTTTGGTTTCCTGTTTGGCTGTGTATCTTTGGGATCTTATGTGATAAGAAAACGGATTCATCTTCAAGCCTTTAAGCTGCAGCGGGGTGATGGCAGTGAGTCGGGGGAGGAGAGCAACTCCCCTTGTAACCAAAGCCCGCAGCTTATATGTTCTCCCTGAATGGTTACACAAACTTACGTCATTTTACCAGGGCTTGGAGCCTGTTGTAAGAGGCAACTGACTATTTATTAGAACTGAAAATTTAATAAATTCTCATTTTGTTAACTAAGAGGCCAAGGGTAATCATTCTGGACAGTGGAAAGGAAGCTGGAGATATGAGCCTCATCTGGGCTAGAGCAGTAGCATTCTAGGTCACATAATGAAGTGTGGCTTTCTTGTCTCATCCATTGTGGGGATGACTTCTGGGACTGTACCAAGGACCTCCCCGGCCTTGAGAGCATCCCTCTTAGGAACGGAGGTTGCTGGCCTTCATAGATACAAGAGAGAGCTTGTAAGGCCCTTAGGGCGCTTCGCCTTTGTTCCCACCCGGCATGCCTTCAGCTCTAGACCATTTTCTCGACTCTTCCCTCAGGCCTGTTACCCTGTGATCTCAGGGAGTTGTGCTGCCCTAGAAGCCTGTTGGCCAAGAGAAAAGTGCTGTTCCCAGAAGGCATTGCAACTGGCTCAGGATCCTGTGTCAGGAGTCCAGGGTCTCCCCACCAATGATGCTTTCAGGCTTTGTCTAGAAGGTCCGGGGTTCTCTGTGACATGGGAATGAGACCCAGCAACCCTGTTTCTCTTGTGAGCTTCATTCCATGTCACTTGCCTGAGCTGCAGCAGAGCTCCATGCTTCTAGTCTTTTTACAAGACTAGGGTGGGTACACACAGCACTTCAGAAGCAGTTAGGTGGACTAGTAAAGAAGACAGCTGAAAACCAAACAGTCCAGGGAAGGATGGAGCAGAGCCTGGAGCTGAGAGGACCCTTGGGTATCATCTCATCCCACCCCCTCCTGACTTTCACAGAGGAGGCAGCAGGTAATCAGGTAACAGTTCCTCATCTGAGTCTCAGGCCTGGCTGGATGCAGCTGGGAGAAGGACTTGGGTCGCCTGGGCATGAACGTGGGTCTCTTGGCTTCTCTTCCACCCAGCTTTGAGCTGTTCTCCCAGGCCTCTCTGTAGGCAGGGAGGCTTTTTCTTTTTCTTCCAGCCAGTACCTGCATCTCCCTTAAAGGGAAGCTGCCCAGAGCTGCTACCAAATCTTGGTAGGTACCTGTCACCAGAAAGCCAGCTGCCCCTGAGCTCTGTGCCACCTGATAGAAGAGCGAGCATAGAGCAGGTCCTTGCTTCTCTGTGTTGGTCTCTAGAGACCATGGCAGTGTGCCTGGAGGCCAATTGTAACCAAGGCTCATCTTCCAAGAGGGTCAACTTCAAAAAAGGATGCTTACAGAGTTGTTCTATCACAACACATGGAATCCTGTGAATGGGGTCCAACATTGGCATAAACTTTTCAGCTGTGTTTGTTTACTTGTTGAGACAGGGTCTCACTATGTGGCCCCAGCTGGCCTTGAACTCATGATCTTCCAGTCTTGGCCTCTCAGATACCGGGATTACAGGAGTGAGCCGCCACCATGCCTAAGTCAGATAAAGTTTTAGAAAATTGAACTTGGGCTTCCTAAAAATCCCCTCTGGGCCTTAGAGAATGAGCTTGTTTTCCCCTGGGCTGAGAGTTCCTAATGGGAACATTGGAGAGTCAGTGTTAGAGGAGGGGGGGAAGGAAGGAGGGAGGGAGGGAGGAAGGAAGGAAGGGAGAGTTAAAAAAACTGGAAAAATTAGGAATCCTCATTAATAAAGTCTCTTATAGTTACTCATAGACATAAACTGGTCAATGGGACATTTCAGACAGTAATCATCAAAGCCAGAGTCCACGGGGCTCCTGATAGAGGGGCAGGTACACACAGAGCAAGAGAGCGCCTGGGTGTACCTTTCCCAGGTGACAACAGCCACAGTTTTCTTTACAGCCATCTCCTCTTGTCCCCTCTGTTCCCACCTGGCACGCTTTCAGCTCTCCGTGACCATTTTCTCAAATCTTCCCTCAGGCCTGTTACCCTGTGATCTCAGGGAGTTGTGCTGCCCTAGAAGCCTGTTGGCCAAGAGAAAAGTGCTGTTCCCAGAAGGCATTGCAACTGACCCAGGATCCTGTGTCAGGAGTCCAGGGTCTCCCCACGAATGATGCTTTCAGGCTTTGTCTAGAAGGTCCGGGGTTCTCTGTGACACGGGAATGAAACCCAGCACCCTGAGTGAGCTTCTTTCCATGCCGCTTGCCCGAGTTGTGGCAGAACTTGATGCTTCCGTCTCCTGAACGTTCTCATCAGCTCAGCTTATAATTCATTTTGTTTTTTAAAGAGAATGTCGTACCAAATGAAAGCCTGTAAGCACTTGCTATAAATAGGAAATCCAGAAACTAGGGAAAATGATCAAGTAAAGCTCAAACTGTGTTATTAAGTTCTATCCAGATCCTGTATCCTAGCAAAGGCTCTAAGCTGAAGGATTTTCTCTGTTTTAAAAAAAATGGAGAATAGGTAGGCGGCTGTGGTAGTGCCTGCTGAGGTGGGAGGGTCCAGAGTTCAAGGCCATCTCTGGCTACATAGTAAATTCCAAGCCAGCTTAGGCCATATGAGACCCTGCCCCAAAACAAAAGGCCAGCCGGGCGGTGGTGGCGCACGCCTTTAATCCCAGCACTCGGGAGGCAGAGCCAGGCGGATCTCTGTGAGTTCGAGGCCAGCCTGGTCTACAAAGCGAGTTCCAGGAAAGGTGCAAAGCTACACAGAGAAACCCTGTCTCGGAAAAAAAAAAAAACAAAACAAAACAAAAAAACAAAACAAAAAAAAAGGCCAATGAGATGGCTCAGTGGGTCAAAGCTGGCTGCCAGGCTTGACAGCATGAGTTCAATCTCTGAGTCCCACCTGGTGCGAGGAAAGAACTGACTATCACAAGTTGTCCTCTGACCTCCACACCACACCCACCCACGCACAAACACACCCACGCACCAAAATAAAAAAAACTATGTCATTTCATGTTTTTAAGCGAGAACAGACAACACCCTAGGAGGTGGTAGGACTGACCTGCACCAGGCTTGTTCTACGACGAAGCCAAACAGACCGAAGGGAGCTGGGGAGGAAATGGCCCCCCTCCCCTGTGACTCCGTGTTAATCCCACACCTGAAGGCTCCTAAAGTCATCTCACATTCTGCCCATAGCCCTGGTGTCCACGTCTGGAACAACAGCACACAGATAACAAAGTACTGTTTCTGAGGTCAGGCCAGTGTGTGAACAGCGGCTCTTTGTGGGAGAACACCGGGACTGGAACCCCAGTGTGGGAGAGGGTGGGCCAGTCGCTTACCGCACTGAGCCCCGTCTCTGTGGAAATGCCGAGAACGCCAGCTCCCTCGGCAAGCTGGTGGAAGGATCCAGTTAGGTGATGGCTGGGGAAGGCTTCAGGATCCTCGGGAACTATGTGGGCAGTGGGCTGCCCATTTTTGTTTCAGGAGAGGAGGCACGTTACATCCAGCCAGGAAAGGTTTTTGCATGGTTCTAGCACTTGGCACCCAGTGCTTGCGATAGCATTTAAATCAGCAGTTCTCAACCTGGGGGGCAAGACCCCTTTGGGGGTCGAATGGCCCTTTCTCAGGGGTCACCTAAGACCATCAGAAAACACAGATATTTACGTTATGATTCATAACAGTAGCAAAATTACAGTTATGTAGTGGCAACAGAAGTAATTTTATGGTTGGGGGGTCACAACCTGAGGAACTGTATTAAAGGGTCACAGCATTAGGAAGGTTGAGAATGATTAAATGATTTTGCTTCTTCTGTTGTGCAATGATATCATCTTAGTTTACCACCTCCCATCCCCACCCCCAAGTCCTTATATCTATTCCAGAGATCTTCCATTTCAGCATCATCCGACCTCGTCAACCCATTTGATATAATACAATGCTTTGGAAACAATCACACACACACACACACACACACACACACACACACACACACACACACCATTTTACGAGCTTGAGGCTTACTCATTCATATTTGTAATATTTTGACCTTTATAACCGTACTGTGGGAAGCAGGCACTGGTTTTCAAACTCCCTTTAACCTTGTCTGAAATACAGAGGGTAACGATCTTATTTCATGGACCAGTTAGCTGAGGTCTGGGTGGACAGTGGTTTGAGAATAGGGCTGGAAATTGTTT
>CABHPP010116499.1:0-26419 GCA_902168425.1 Peromyscus attwateri | reverse complement strand
TTTGGTGTTAAATTCTTATTTGTATGTTACACTTAAACTTTTTGCAGGGTCTCACTATATAGCTCTGGCTGTCCTGGAACTCAATTTGTAAACCAGGCTGGCCTTGGACTCACAGAGCTCCACCTGCCTCTGCCTCCCAAGTGCTAGGATTAAAGGTGTGCACCATAAACATCTGGTTCATACTTACACTTTCTCTCCATGGCTCATCAGTCCACTTGGGAGAGAATGCTCTTTTCCAGGAAGCTATAGGATGCAGCTTGGTAGTCACCCTTCCCAACGCCATTGCTTCAGCTCTGTGGGACCATCCGTTTCTAAGTACTGATTCAAGTTTGCATGCTTGCATCAAGAGTATTTTAAGCCTAGGTTCAGCCTGGCTTGAAATCACTAGACTTTTGGCAGTAAGCTATTCTGTGCCTTAATAATTCTTGTCTATGGAGGGCAGGAAAGCTCATTCGTGTGGCAGCTGCTGATCTGATGTCATCTCTTCAGCTCTGTGTGGGAGGTGTATCCTGCTCTACAGCAGGCCTCCTTCATAGTCACAGATTTGAGATTACATGAACTGATCTCAGACAAGCTGGGCCTGAGATTGAGCCCGTGTCTGTGTGGTACAAAGCTTAAAGTGTTACCCAACCTCTTGAGTTCTGACACTGGCTGAGCTGGTTCTACTGAAGCTCTTCAGCGGTCACTTCATGTGCTTCCTATATCACCACTCTTAGCTCATATTTTCTCTGTAGTTTTTTCTGTCTGGGTAAGAGTGCACAAGAAGTACTGAGGGATTTGTTTTGTTTTGTTTTCATTAAAAATATTCCTATGAAGTACTGCATTAAGTATCATGACTTAAATATATCTCCCAATGAAAACCTTAGAAAAACCAAAGCTTAATAAGGGCTTCAACTATGGGACATGTACCCAAAGGATGCTCCATCCTACCACACTTGCTCCACTATGTTCATAGCAGCTTTATAGATAGTAGCCAGAACCTGGAAACAACCTAGATGTCCCTCAACCAAAGAATGGATAAAGAAAATGTGGTACATTTACACAATGAAGTATTACTCAGCTGTTAAAAACAAACAAAAAACTAGAAAGTGAGGTAACTCAGACCCAGAAAGACACACATGCTATGTACTCATGAGTGGATGTTAGCTGTTAAGGAAAGGATAATCACGCTATAATCCACAGACCCAGAGAGGATAAGTAACAAGGAGGGCTCTAGTGGGGGTGCATGGGTCTCCTTGGGATGGGGAAATAGAATAGATTTGGAGAGTGGACTGGGGGGAGGTGGGGATGGGAACAGGGTGGATCAGTCAGTGGGTGGGGAGGGATGGAGGGAGGGAGTGCTAGGAGAGATGACTGGAATTGAGAGGGAATGTGAAAATCTAGTGCAGTGGAAATCCCCTGGAATCTCGAGGGTGACCCTAGGAAAGACTTCTAGTAATAGAGATACAGAGCCTGAACTGACCATCTTCTGTAAGCAGGCAAGGCTTCCAGTGGTGGGACAGGGACATCAACCTAGTCACAAAACCTTTGACCTACAACTGCCTGTTTGCAAGGTGTACTGAGGTAATGGTGGCATAGAACTTGTGGGAATGACCAACCAATGACTGGTCCAACTTGAGGCCCACACCATGAGAGGGAGCCCAGCCTGATATTGCCTGGATAGCCCGGAGACCTAAGATAGAACCAAACACAGCTAACAGAGAGAGAAAAGAAAAAAAAAGTCAATGAAATTATTCCTAGTCCAATTGTCATCAGAGAGGTATCCAGCAGCTGATGGGAGCAGATTTGGATACCTACACCCAAACATGAGGCAGAGCTCAGAGAACCATGCAGAAGAAGGAGAGGAAGGATTATAGGAGCCAGAGGGGTCAAGGACACCAGGAGAACACAACCCACCGAATCAACTAAACAGAGCTCATAGGGGTTCACAGAGACCAAAATGACAATCAGGAAGTCTGTATGGGTCTGAGCTAGGTCCTCTGCATATACGTTATAGTTGTATAGCTTGGTGTTCTTGTGGAACTAATAGTGGGAGTAGGGGGTGTCTCTGAATCTTTTGCCTGCTCTTGGGACCCTTTTCCTTCTATTGGGTTGCTTCGTATAGCCTTGATATGAGAGTTTGTGCCTAGTCTTATTGCATCTTGTTATGCCATGTTCGGTTGATATCCATGGGAGGCCTACTTTTTCTTGAAGGGAAATGGAGGAGGAGTGGATGGGGGGAGGGAGTAGGAGGAGTGGAGGGGGGAAGTGGTTAGGATATAATGTAAGAGAGAAGAATAAATTTAAAAAAAATGTTATCCTTCCCCCCCAAAATTTTAAAGGGCTTAATGCCTCTAGGGATAAAAATATGATATAGATGAGCCAAGTGCAATGGCATTTGCGTGTAGTCCCAGATGCTGAGGATGGAGATGCAGGCATTAGAGACCAACTTGAGCAATGAGATGAGAGTAAAACAAGAACTCAGCCAGGTGTGATGGCACACAGCACTTGGGAAGGGGCAGCAAGAGCATCAGGACTTGAAGGCCAACCTGGGCTCTATAGTACCATCCTGTTGTTTATCCAAAAGGAAAAAGAATTTTCAAATAAATTCAATAAAGAGCACCTTAGTTTTTAATCTGGTCTGTGTTCAGAACCCAAAATAGTTCCCTTGGTTTCCATCCCAGTTGCTCCTGTTTTCTATATGAATAAATGTCCGTGGACCTCCAATCAGTCAAAGGTTAATAGCTGGTGACAGTTCATTAGCTTACCCAGACCAGCTATGTGGATTGGCACCAAATAAGTAAGCAAGCCTCCAGGACACAAGTGAGGTCAGGAGGCCTGGAGCACATGGTATATGTATTGGCAGAACATCAGTTGGTGATCACTCAGCCCTGCAGAGCCAGGATAACTTTCTCTATTAAGGAGCCATGCAGCAGCTGGATTCTGCAGTCATTCTTCAGCAGAAGGGTGTCTTCCACTGAAGAAGTTTAGCTTCATGTTTATTGTAAGGAAAAATGCCAGAAAACACACTTCGGAATTGTAAAGCAGGCAGAATTTAAGAGTAAATTTAAGGCTGAATGACATTGACATAGTAACTGGCACAAGAGAGAAAAGTGAAATGTCATTAATTTGGAGTGGGCTATAATGGCAAGATGATTATAAATCTATCGCATTATAGATATGATGGTTCATTTTAATTGTCAAATAGACTATCTAGAATCACCTGGGAAGGGAGTCTCAATGAGGGGTTGTCCAGATTTGGTTGGCCTGTGGGCATGCCTATGAGGGATTTTTGTAGTTGGATCATTGAGGTGGGAAGATTTATTCTAAATGTGGGCTACAATCTTTATGAGTTGGGTGCTAAACAGAATGCCAAAGAGCAAGCTGGCCATTAGCATGCATTAGTTCCATGCTCTTTGCTCTTAACTGTAGATGTCACCTGTGGTGGTTTGAACAAGAATAACCCCCATATTTGAATACTTAGTCACCAGGGCATGGAACTCTTTGCTAGGATTAGAAGGATTAGTGTCACTGGGGGTAGGCTTTAAGGTTTCAAAATCTCACAGTCTCAGCTACTGATCCTGTGCCTACCTCCATACCACCTGCTCCCACCATTAATGACAATGGACTAAACCTCAACAACTGTAAGCAAGCCCCCAGTTCAGTACTTTCTTTCATAAGAATTGCCTTGATCATGGTATCTGTGGTCGTTTGAATGGAAGTGGCTCCATAATTTCATAGGGAGTAGCACTATTAGGAGATATGGCTTTGTTGGAATGGTTATGACCTGGTTGGAGGAAGGGTGTCACCGTGGGGGTGGGCTTTGAGGTTTCCTATGCTCAGAATACCACTCAGTGTCTCAGTTGACTCCCTCTTGCTTCTGGTGAAGATGTAGCACTCTCAGCTCCAGCACCATATCTGCCTGCACACCACCATGCTTCCCATCATGATGATAATGGACTGAACCTCTGAAACTATAAGCAAGTCACTACAATTAAATGTCTTCTTTATAAGAGTTGCTGTGGTCATGGTGTCTCTTCACAACAATAGAAACCCTAACTAAGACAGTGTCTTTTCACAGCAATAGGACGTTGACTAAGACATCATCTGACCAGCTCTTCAAAGCGTCCTCTAATATGACGTTCCTGCCATAATGAACTATAACCTGGGATCATGGGCCAAATAACACTTAAATTGTTTTGGTCAGAGTATTTTATTATAGCAACAGGAAGAGAATAAGGCAACCTACTATTGGGGGCAAAACAAATCAATGTCATTTATTTCAATACAGTATGACCTGACATTTGTCAAATTATAAGTAAAATGTGAATGTTGGGAGACATTTTTCATTCAGCACCTGTGAATATCTGTGTGCCTGGCTACCAGCCCTTACCTGCAGTCAGCTTAAACAGTAAGTGGCCTTTATGCTCCTGGAGATAATTTAGCAAGTTCTATAATCAGAGCATGTGTGCAACTGAGAAGGTTTTATAGAGGAAGTGACAGTTGAGGCAGATTTTTAAATTACTGGTTACAATAACCCTCACCGCCTCCTTTTTTCTTGTTTCTCTAATTTTAGTAATCAAGTATACCAGTTTGTTTTCCAAGACCTTGTCTTAGTACCTGTTCAATAGCTTAAGTTCCAGGGGAAAAATGTGTTATGCCTTGCCAGTTACAATGAAAATATTCTGGCCAGATCCGGGGTGTAAAGAAAGGTAGCTTCATTTAGGAATAAACACTCGTTTTTGCTTAGTTGAAATTTGTTTTTACTTTCTCCACACTCCTGCCTCTTCTCCAGCCTCTAAATTGTCTGGGGTATCTTGTGTAGGCAATTATATTTTCAAGAATCTCTGTTCCTGTTGTTTTGTTCTCAAGGGTCAGTGTGATAAACTTTTGTTCTTTCTGAGACTGACTCACTAAGTAGCCCAAGGCCTCCTCCTCGGGGTGCTGAGGTTATAGTAACACCCCAGCTTACATTTGTTTTCAGGTTTTTCATCTCAGAGCAAATTTGTCTAAGCAAACAAAAATTAAGTTTTGGGGGGTTTGGGTTGGTTTTGTTTGTTTGTTTTTACATTCATTTATTCATTGGGAGATGGGGGTACATGCAAGCCATGGCACTTGTATGGAGGTGGAAAGACAGCTTTGGGGAGTCAGCCCTCTTTCCACCACATAGGGTCCAGGGTTGAACTTGGGTCTTTAGGCTTGGTGCTAATTGACTTTGTCCACTAAGCCACAGACTCTCAACTTCTAATTTTAGCCTTCACTATCTTTAATGCTACATGTTGTGTTGGGGTTGGGTCAGAATGAGCTTTTGCAATGTGGAACACAAGTCTATACACTTGGCTCAAGTTACATCTTGCAAAACAACTGTACTTCGTCACTGAGTTCAGTATGCTGTGCATGGATGTTTCATCATGACACCAAATCATTATTAATAAGATAAGTTTTGTCTTATTGAATACTAATCTAAATATCATGATGCATTACAAGTACTTATGGTTTGCTACAACTTCAGAAAAATGAGAACAGATCTTAAATTGCATGGATGTGCCTGTTTCTGAGAGCAAGCTGTAGTCCTTTTAAACATTGCAGTTTGGGCCATTTTTTAAGGGATCGCCTAAGTCATCATTACTGTAGGCTGCAGATGCATGAGCCTATGAACTGTGCAAAACAGAAACCCAGGATTGGGGGTGAGAAGTAACACAACTTTTGGAGACAGCTTTTCTCATTTCCCAAGTGAATCATCACAACTTTAAAAAATGCTGAGTAGGATAGTTTAGTAAGAGTCTTAAATGTAGAAAAACTGAAAATATTAATTTTTTAAGTGCCATTTGGGGGAATTACAAGACTTTCTGTCTTCTAAGCAGTTGGTTCAATATAATTTTCTAGCTCTCTAGTCGCTTAGTTTTCCTTAAGTAGAAGCAGATTTTTTTTTTTCACTGTGTTCTGGGCTAGCTTTAAAATACACTAGTTTAGGACTGGTTGCTGACTTGCTGAGCTCACAGCATTGCTTGATATATATATATATAATATATATATATATATATAATTGACTCATAAGTCCCCACCACAGCAAGGAACAGCAAGGAACATAGTATTACCTATTACCAGCATGTCACAAAAGTGAAGTCACTTGTTCAAGGCACAGCTTACAATGACAGGATTTGAGCCCATAGCCTGGCCCTAGAGCCTCACAACAGAGTCTTCTTTCTAAAGCATGGAATTGTTAGGAAATTCTGGGGTTTAGACTAGCACATGAACAAGATTTTTTATGAATAGGGCAATGCTTCTCTCTTGATAAAGTAGAAACAGTACATTGAATTTCCCAGTAGCTTTTCCTGTGGCAATATATTCATGAGTGATGTGTTTCTTTAACATTCTCCCAATTGAAAGGGATAGAGTTGCTATGAGTTAATAATTGTTAAGTGGGCTGGAGAGATAGCTCAGTGGGTAAGCGCACTTTCTTATCTTATAGAGGTGCAGGTTTGGTTCCCTGCACCCACATGATGGCTCCAACCATCTACAATTCCAGTTCCAGGGGACCTGATTTCCTCCTCTAGCATTTAAGGTACACATGTGTAGCATAAAATAATAATACACACACACACACACACACACACACACACACACACACACACACACATACACACCACACATGCATACAGGCAAAACACTCACAATTTTTTTTAGCTTTTTAAAGTTTAGTGTTGGGCTTGGAGAGATGGTTAAAAGCACTGACTACTCTTTCAGAGGACCTGGATTCAATTCCCAGCACCCACATGGCAGCTCACACCTTTCTGTAACTTCAGTTCCAGGGGATCCAATTCCCCCACATCAACATACATGCAGGCAAAACCCCAGTGTACATAAAAATAAAATAAATAAAGTTTAGGGTCAATCAAAAAAGCAGCATCTCTTTTTATTTAAGAGATAAATTAATGGGCAGTGGCCAAAGGGTTTTTTGGGGGTTTTTTGTTTTGTTTTGTTTTGTTTTGTTTTAGTGTTTTTTTTGTTTTGTTTTTTGTTTTTATGGGTTTTTTTAGTTTTGCTCAGCAAAAGCATGTTACAGAAAAAGAAGTACATTTAAAAACTAAGCTGGGCATTGTGTGTACACCTTTAATCTCAGCACTTGGGAGGCAGAGGTAGATAGATCTCTGTAAGTGTGAGACCAACCTGGTCTACATAGTGAGTTCCAGGCCAGCCAGGGCTACGCAGTTATATCCTGTGTTAATAATAATAATAATAATAATAATAATAATAATAATAAATATCTTTGTGGTTGAAAGTATACACTTTAGTGCAAACATCAGAGTTCCATAGACAGAAATATATCTCTACTTTCCTCCAATTGTTTTGCAAATTTCTTCATAGATTTTCACATAAGCACAAGGTGTAAGTGCAAGGCTCAGACTTTGCAGTGTTCCAGGCTACTTAGATTGCTCTGACTCCCCCTCCCCAGGACCCCACATGTTGTCAGCTGATCTTCAACAAACAGTCCTTTTCTAAGGACTGGGAGACTTCTGTTGGAGCAATTCTGCCCAGAGTTAAAATATAGTGTGTGTGTGTGTGTGTGTGTGTGTGTGTGTGTGTGTGTGTGTGTGTTTAAGGTAAAGCACTGTTTGATAAGGTAGACCTATATCATGCACCCCAGATTTTTTGAAGCTGTTTTCTCTTTACTGGTGGATTGATATGTGGAAATTTAAAGTGGTAACATCAGTTTATATCTTCCTGGGAGGCTAGAAAAGTCTTTTTTGTAATATTATTTTAAAAAGTTGACAGCAGACTCCTTTTTATCTGTAGCGGTTTTGTTTTGTTTTTCATAAATGAAAATGTTTGCATCCTTTAGGCCAAGGAATACTTTTGAATCAGAGGTTTCTACACTAGTGCTCAGATAGTAGCAAAATATCCTGCAGACGTGTGGATGCTGACACTCAGATGTGTACCTCTAAGGCCAGCGTCAGGCAGCTTCCGTTGCTCTGCACTGAACTTTTTTAAACAGTCCCTTGCTGTTTCAGCTGAAGGGTTTGACCAGTGAACTCCAAGGGATCTGACTGTCCCTACAAACCCCCAGGGTTGGGGTTACGGACTTGCACAACCACACCTGGACTCCACTACAGTGCTGTGGTCTGGAGGCAGGTCCTCATGCGTGCACAGTAAACATTTGACCCACTGAACCCTTCCCTCAGCTCCTACTTAAAAAAGAGGAGGGCGGGCAGGGCCAGATTACAAAGGAGAAAGTAAGAAGGAAAACGGGATGCACCAAATGGAAAAATGCTCATGAAAAATATTGAACATGCATTTTTTTTCTGTTACTGTGAACATATAAACAATTGAGTAGGCACATGGATAAGGACTAAGAATAATGTGGTCAGTCAGCGATTGATCAGAGGCAGCACTAGCTATTCAAACACCGAAGTTTGCCTGCATTCTTTCTCCTCCATGGCAGGCAACTCCTTTATAGTTATTGTTGGTTATTGGCATTTGCCTCAAGTTACCGAAAAAGTAATAGGATTTTTAACATTTCTATACTTCTTTGCCTGGTGGTTGTATTTTATTTTACTTTCACAAAAATATTTTCAAATTTCAAGCAATTAAGGTTTTTAAATAAATGTAGGGGCTGGAGAGGTGGCTCAGTAGTGAAAAATGCATAGGACTCTTTCAGAAGACCGGAGTTCAGTTCCTAGCACCCACATTGGGCAGCTCACAACCACCTGTGACTCCAGCTCTAGGGAGGATCCAATGCTCTGTTCTGGCCCCAAAGGTCACCTGTACTCATATGAACATACTTACACAGGGATACAAACATACACATGGAAGGTAAACTATTTTTTAAATAAAAACCTAATGTGTTGGAAACTGTGCTATTCACCTGTACTCCGTTCATTGGAAGATGGGGAGTTCACTTTTCTGAAGCAGAAATAAGTTGAAGATTTGACAGGTATTCAGACTCCTTCGATCTCTGTGTGGATCCCTCTACTCCACAGCCCTCCAGCAGCCAGCATCGATTGTCTGTAGTAGTGACTCTTCTCTCTCTGTGGATCCCTCTACTCCACAGCCCTCCAGCAGCCAACATCGACTGTCTGTAGTAGTGACTCTTCTCACTGCTGCAACAAAATGGCGGACAAGAGCACCCTGGGAACGGAAGGGGTTGTTTTGGCTCATGGTTTTAAGGTGATGGTGAGGAAGTCATAGCTGTGGGAGCAGAAAGCAGTGGTTCACATTGCATCTGTAGTCCGGAAGCAGAGAGATGGATGCTCAGCTTTTTTCTCTGTGTTTAGCCCTGGTCCCCAGCCCATAGAATGGTGGCACTCCCAAATGGGGGCACATCCAGGGGAGGATATTCATTAGACTATAGTGCCAACACTGCCATCTCTTAGGATTAACTATCCATTTTTTCCACATGGGGGGTGTGGCCAGATCAACCCAAAGCCATCCTTGTTTGACAGACAGCCTCAGTTAAGGAGGGCCGGATTTGCAGATTAAGTTGTCTACTTTGAGTCTTAGGGAAAACTTAGCCTTTTGATGTAATGTTTTGTGTTTTTCTTGGTGGAGAGTTGAGGTGAGGGTGTAGATCTGGAGGATAGAGCGGCCCAGGCAGCCAGAGACTTGTTTCGCTTCTTGGCTTAGTGGTCTGGTGCCAAGTGTGTAGCAAGCAGCTCTCTAGGGAACAAAGACGCTGACGGTAGACTTTACAAAGAGCAGAGTGAGCAATTCTCTTTCCTGGACACTTTACATTGGTCATCCTCCCAGGATGCTTCCCTGGTTTTATAGAACTCGGGTTCAGAACTCAGCCCACCTAGGATTCCGTCTGCTGAGTGACTGTGCAGGGCTGTCAACTAGTCAGTGCCTTCATATGAAGGAAGAAAGACCGATAGAATTCTCCTTATCAATGAAGAGAGTACTCTTCTGAGTTAGACAGTCAAGAAAATTTCCTCAAATGTTGTCATCTTCAAGTTTAAGCTACAGCATTTAGTTGCCTCACCATTTTCTTAAATCCAGAGGCACTCAACATTCAAATCCTGATGTACTCCCTCCATTGGCTCATTTCTGTAGTATAAATGTCTGGCTCCAAGCTCCCAACATGGTATTATTGAATGTATAATTGGGGAAATCATTTAGTATTAGCATACAAACAAAGATCCAATAGATGTAAAACTGCTCAAGAACACAGGTAATATTAAATTATTAAATGTGAACTTCGAGTATTTATTTTTTTATGACTTGCTTAATCCTAAACTCATATCATTTAACGTTTGATAATAACTTCGTTTAACAACCAGCTTCCCCGTGGTACTGGGGAAAAGAGAAGACAGGATTTGCTTCCATGGTGTTCTCTTTAGCATAGGACTTCAGAACCTCCCCTCTGCAAGTAAGTAAGTCTGAGGTGAGTGTTGAGGATAGCTTTGGAGTACCAGCGTTAGGGCATGACCTCTTGTTGGGTTACAGATGGACTGCTTTAAATCTGAGGAAGCCCATGTGATCACTCTCTCTTAGGGTGAGCGGAGACTGGAGGGCTGGATCCATTTGCTCCCAGGCAGAATGGAGGTCAATGACTGCTGTTTACTTGGTTCTGTATCCGTTGAGTGTATTTTTCCCCATTTTGTATCTTGATACATCCTTGATTCCCTTTTAATAGCCTCTCATGGCTTCGCTTACAGGTGAAGCATGGAACTACATTTCAAAACAAAAACCAAGCTCTGTGGGGAGTCATGTTGGGCAACCACATTTAGGAACAGAGTCTTCTAGTCACATCCTATCACCATGGTGCACTGAGGGGGGGATTTGAGGGAGGAGCTTTGTTAGTGGTAGACTCTTTCTTCTTCTGGTCTTGTTTGCACATACTGGCTCCTTTGGGACACCATGGAATAGGAGTGGAAAGGGATTGACCTGGAAAAGGGTTCTTTTAGCACACCCTGGGACTCATCTGCCTATTTCTATTACAGTTGGCACAGGGTGTGTTTGTTAGCACCACTGTTATCCTACAGAAGTAATATATGTATCAATCCAATTTCAGTTCCTAACCAGAAGTTAGGGGTAGAGGCCACCAAGGAAGCAGAACTGAATGTGAAGGGCTTCAGGCTGCTTAGCTGGAACCGTGAGATCGTTAGCTGAGGCTGATTAATGACTCATGGGGAAATTTTCTCTATCAGCAGCCCACATTTGTGTGTCATTGTTTAATAATGCTCAAGGGCAAAGCATGATTGGCTCTTGTGATGGTGTGGTGCTTGTTCAACAAATGAAAAAGAATGGTGGCTTCTATAATTGTTTACAACTAATACATGGCCACCTAGAGTCAGAAGGTATGAAATAAGGATAATGTTTGTTTTTGTCTTTTCAAGAGAGTATTTGCATTATGAAAATATTCAGCGAAAGTTACTTAGAGACTACCCTTTAGATAGTTTTCAATGTTGCTTTCAAAAAATCCTCTTGCATGGGATTGGGCTTGATGGCCCATGCTGTTGAACCCAGCATTTGAGAGGGAGGCAGGTGAATCTCTATTAGTTTGAGACAAGTATGTTCTACATAGAGAGTTCTAGGACAGCCAGGGCTACATAAACCCTGTCTCAAAAAGAAATACTCTTGGGTGTTTTCAGAAATGTACCTGCTACACTAGACCTATAATCAACACATAGCATCTCAAATCTGTCTCCTAATTATAATATATAAACTGTGGCTCCATGGGAGGATCTGGGCTGTATGATAGCCTGTGAATTCATTGTCTGGGGAAATGATTCAGTTAGTAATGTGAGGACTTGATTTCAACTTTCCAGCACTCGTGTAAAAAAGCTGAGCACAGCTGTACACACATCTTTGATTCAAAAGCTGGGAAGTGGAGACCGGAGGGCTCTGAGAGCTCACTGGCCAATCATTGGAGCTGAATTGAGCTCCAAGTTCAACATGAGACTCTATCTCAAAAAGTATGGGGAAGAGCAATAGACGAGGACAGCCAATGTTGACCTCTGGCCACAAGTGTACACCCACCCACTCCACACACATGCAAGCAAAAGCAGGGAAAGTATATGACAAATAGTAACAAAACAAAGCACCTTTTTAGGCTGAGAGGTCTCTGGACAGTGTGACTGAACCGGTAATTTTCAAAGTGCTTTTGTGGTCCCCATGATACATCCTTGCTAGTGAAGTCACTGATGAAACCTGAAGTATCTTAACTTGAGTGAGAGTTTTAAGTTCCTTTTCAATCCCTGAAAAGTCTATTATGAAATATATATGTAAGGGTGAAGATTAAAGATGGATCTCTTTGCTGGGGAGCAGGGAAACCAGACAAAAGGACTATACAACCCTAAATTCTGTTACTGTTATTAATTTGACATCTATTTTTTATTTTATTTATTTGACATTTGTTTTATTTATTTATATAAATATTAATTAACATTTCTCAGGGAAATAAAGAGACTAATAGTTAGGGGAACACATAAAAAGAATATATGAGGGACTGCTAGGAGTCTGCCTGAGTGATTGCCACAGCCTATGATAAGCCTTAAGCACTTAGGTGCCCCTGAGCTCTGCTGCAGTTACAAGTCACAATAGGATGTGATTAGAGCATGGCTTGAGGTTATTGGTTTTTTTTTTCTTTTCTTTTTGTAGTGAATTTCCATTTAAAAGCATCCTTAACTCGGTGACTGCAGGATCTGAAAGGGAGAATGTCTAATGACAAGTCTTGAGCATACAGAAGAGGTAGGAAGGAAAGCTAGTGATTGGTTTTATGAGGTTGCCACTGTGTTCATGCTTAGGCAGTTGAATCGATTTCTTTTCACTTCAGCTTCTTCAGTTTAGAAATGCTGTAATATTCTGCACAACGATGCGGTCATGGAACGGGTATGGTGATTCTTGTATCATGTCTCCCATATCTTCCCCAGTGTCTTACATTTGATCTGTCCCACACATCATCCCATCTGTAAATATCAGTTACAGTGTTCTCCATCATCTGGGTCCTTCATTCCATTACCTTGTACAAATGATCTTGTCCCAGGAAACTTCCAGGGTGGACACTGCCCTTTGACCTCCCGTAGATGATGGGACTTAACAAGCACAGATCTTGCTTTTCCTTGTGACGGAATCTCATAGAGCTCCCCAGGCTGGCTTCAGACGTAGCCAAAATTGACCTTGATTTTTCTGACTCTCCTTCCTCCTCCTCCCAGGTACTGGGATTACAGGTATACACCACCATGCCAGGTAAACATAGCTCCTCGAGAGCTTGACAGTCAGTGCTGTCTCCCGAGTTTCTCCACGAATTGGCATCAAGTTTCAACCAATCTGCTCAGACTCTCCCTATACAAGGATGTTGTTACTGAGGCCAAGAAGCAATGTAAGATAGTACGTAAGATACTGCATCAATGTAAGATAATGTACGACAGGGACTCACAATCTTCCTTTAGTGCAGGGATTTGGTCCTTTTCAGCCACATACCATGCATTCTAGTTTGCTTTCTGTTGCTGTGATAAACACCATGACCAAAAGCAACTTGGAAAAGGAATGGTCTTATTTCAACTCTACAGTTTACAGTCCATCATGAAGAGAAGTCAGGCCAGGAACTCAAGGCAGGAACTGAAGCAGAAGCCATGGTGGAGAGCTGCCCATTGACCTGCTCCTCATGTCTTGCTCAGCCTGCCTTCTTTTACCTCCCAGGACTACCTGTCTAAGGATGGTACTGCCCCCCACCCAGTAGCTGGATCCTCCCACATCAATCAATAACCAAGAAACACCCTTTAAGTGTATCCATAGGACAATGACGGGGGTTCCCTCTTCCCAGATGACTAGTTTGTACCAAAGATTGACAAAAATTAACCAGTACACCATGCTATGATAGATCTCCAGTGTGTTTCTCCCTTTGGCTAACTCCTTTCTACTTTAAGATAAACTTCAAATTTCTTTGGTCAAAGGGTAAAACCCTTCATGATCTGGCTTTGGCACTTACTTATGACCCTCGGCTGCACTCACATTAACCCATCCATTACTTGTACCTGTGCCCCAGCCCCAGGACTTCTACATTAGGTCCAGGTCAATTATGACCCCTTTTGGCTTTAGGGTGTTTTTTTTCTGGCATCTTTCAGGTGGGACCAGACTCTCCTCTATACCTGTGACTAACTACCATGCTTACCTTTCTTTAGAGCAGTTGTGGCTGTGTTTAAGCATGGCCTATGTGTGTGTGTATGTGTGTGTGTGTGTGTGTGTGTGTGTGTGTGTGTTGTGCACATGTAAATGCACATGTTTATGTGCACATACACATAGAGGTGCATGTTTGTGGAGGTCAGAGATCAACACCTTACTTATTTAAACAGGGTCCTACTGAACCTGGAATTTATTGATTGATTAGGTAGCTGACTGGCCAGTGAACCCAGTGATCCACCTGTCTCCGCCTCCCATAGCACTGTGATCACAGACGTGTTTTGTATTACAGATGCCTGACTTATATATGGGTGCTGGGATTCAGACCCAGATCCTAATTCTTGCGTGACAAGCACTTACTGACTGAGCCATTTTCCCACCCTCATAGCCTCTCTTATGTACCATGTTGTGAGCTTCCTGAGAACACATCATGATTCTTCATTCAGCATTTCCAGCACCCTGTAAATACCCGGAATGTGGTAGCTCCTGAATTGGGGTTTAAGTGAAATCTCTCACATTACTCTGTATTAAAATTAATGACCAAGGACTTGAATGGGCATAGTTTTTAAACTCCACTCCAAAAGAAAGGAGAATATTAAGAGTGCCCACTGGCCTGTGAGAGAGAAGACAGGCAAGAAAACAGACCTCTTTTTTTCTTGTGAAGGCTGAGTGCTAGGAATCTGACCAGGAGTGACTCAGCTGTGAAAAAGGACAAACAGCCAGGAAGTGTTCAAAGAAAAGCTACCATCAAACCAACAGAAAGGGAGTGTAGTCTTCAGAGAGAAACCACGGCCCACCAATGCATCCAGCCCCAGAACAAATAAATCCACATAAAGAAGACATTATATGAAAAAAGAATTTGTTTTTTTAGGCTCAAAAGCTAGGAGGGATGGTTCATAACTTTTGGATTGCAAAATAAAGTCAGAAAATCAATGGCATAGTAGCAAAGAATGTACAGCTTATTATGGAATGCTTTTAACCCAAGAAGCATGGTGGTTCAGTCAGTATAATAGTATATGGGTTAGTAGGATCAAAGAATATATTAATATCTGGAATTTTTTCTGAGTTATCAACAGTATGTGTCAGTGCCTACCAGCAGCCTGGGCACTGGTGGCACTGCCTTGCTGTTTTTCCTAAAGATGGTGTTGACTTATAGATGTGCTAGGTTGCATAAGGGCGACAACAACTGGAGTTTATATGGTGTTGTGCCCAGCAGCTCCACCCTGATGCCAAAGGATTAATGATGAAAAAGCCCACAGGTATAGAACTGAATGACACTGAGCATTGTTTTTACAAAACTCCTCAATGGTAATGTGAGAATGGCAAAGAAGTCCCATTCAGGATGTGATCCTCATTGTCATGGACTCAGAATCCAGACAGCATTACAACTTCTCATCATTACCCTTTTGAAGGGCCTAGCAAGTCACTTTCCAAGCAGAGCTGTGTTTAGTTTGCGGATTCTCAATGGGCCTGGCTTTACAATGAGCAAGGGTGTTGTTCTTCCTCTGCCAAGATCCTGCTCTGCTGGGATCAGGCTCAGTGAAAGGCGCTTGCTTCTAGGAGACTCAGGTTGGTGGTCAGGACAGTGGCTGTTTTGAGAACCCCTGGAGAGCATTTTTTTTTCTAATTTTTTCTGGGTCATTCTCTCTTCCTCATCTGGTATATTCCCTCATCCAGTATCATCTGAGTATTTCCCACCTCAGAGGACCTCAGTACACAGATAGGTCAGTAGTTGACAAAGACATCCCAAGCTGATCATGTTATCTTTGAACACAAGCCATCCCAGTCTGTACCATTTCTCCAAAGAGCTTGTGGTTCTCGATGGTTCTGTTGTGCCCTGGATAATGTGAGGGAATCTGCTAAGAGGAGAGAGGGAAATTGTAGCCTTGGTCATGTTCTCTGGTTGCTAAACTGATTCTCACACAATTCTCTAACCTTCTAAGTATGCAAATGTCAAGAGCTTTATCCTGGGATATGTTAATTATTTTGTGGATTTGGTGGTTAGACATACATAACCCAGCTCCAGCCAGATATGACGACACAGGTCATTAGTCTCTATGCCTTTTTCCTCATCTAAAGAGTAGAGGTCATAACTGTAATATCTACTTCATGGGGTTATTGAGGACACTAAATGAATCAATGCATGTAAAGTGTTTAAGTGTTAAGTAGTATCATTCTTAAGCCCTTTTGGCATCCACAAGTTCCCATACTGTCACACTTACAGGAAGGTGCAGAGCCTAGAGATAACAGCTAGAAGAAGCACAGTAGCTCAGTTGACCAGCTGCTTATTTTTAAAGACAAGGAAACTAAAGTACATGGGAGAGAGGTCTTTTCTCAAAGTCATTTGACCAGTAGGAACAAAGGGAAACCATCTCATACAGATAACTTTCCACCTGCAGCAACTGTTCAGCAGTGCATGGTTGTTGGGCAATGCATAGATGGTTTCTATACACAAACATCCCTACTTCCTAGGTTAGTCCAGCTTGCATATGTTTTATCAGTGGGTATAAATTGAAGGACTTTAAGAATACAATACCTGTCAGTCATGGTGCCTCACATCTATAATATCAGCACTTGAGAAACTGAGACAAGGAGATTGCTGAGAGATCTAGACCAACATGGACTACATAGTGAGTTCTAGTCCAGCCTGAAATACATAATGAATTCTAGGCCTGTCTGGGTTATAAAATGAGATCCTTTCTCAAAACAAAATACAGTAGAGCAAAACAAAAAATTTTATTACCAAATATGCAAGCATTCAGGAGGCTGAGGCACAAGGATCATGAGTTCAAATTCAGCCTGGGAAATGGAGAGAGACTCTGTCTCAAAAACAGCAGCAACCCTGTATTACTATGGTACTTAGAACGTAATTGACCCCCATAAGCTCATAGGGAGTGGAACTATTAAGAAGTGTGGCTTTGTTGCAATAGGTGTGACCTTGTTGGAGGAAGTGTATCACTGTGGGGGTGGGCTTTGAGATCTCCTATGCTAAACCTATGCCCAGTTTCACAGTTCACTTCCTGTTGCCTGTGGTTAAGATGTAGGACTCTCAGCTCCCTCTCTGGCACAGCAATAGAAACCCTAACTAAGAAAGAGACTGGTACCAGGGACTGGGATATTGCTGTGATAGGCTGGACCATGTTTTTGTTTGGAGGAATATGGACTGTGGGACTGTGGATTAGGAAAGCAGTTTAGTGTTTTAAGTGGGGCATAATGAGCCAGCCTGGTAGGAACATGGAAGACAGTGGTGCTGAGGGTTATTTGAACTGTGGGGGCTGACTCAAGAGGGGAAGAATGTTAGTATGTGGCCTAGAAATCATTCTTGCGATATTTTGGTAAAGAATGTGGCTGCTTTTTGCCCTTGTCCAAAAAGTTTGCCTGAGGTTAAACTGCAGAATTTGAGATTAGTTCCATTGGCAGAGGAAATCTCAAAACAGCCTGGTACTGACTCTGTCATGTGGTTATTAGTGGTAACTCTAATGAAGATTTATGATGAAAAGGGGCAAGCTGAGAAAGGAAAAACACAAAATGTACAATTTGAAAAGAAAGGGAGCACCAGGAAGTGGAATGGAGCTAAATCCTGTGTTCAAGGAGTTAAACAGGTTAAGAAATGGAATAAAGGGAGTAGTGACCCAACCAGCTAAAATTCCAACTTGTGAAAAGGGATTAAATAAAAACTGAGAGCTACATATGGTGGTGCATACCTTTAACCCCAACACTCAGGAGGCAGAGGCAGGAAGATCTCTGAATTTGAGGCCAGTGTCTGGTCTACAGAGCAAGTTCCAGAACAACCAAGCTTAGGTAGTAAAGGAAATTGTTGTTGGTTGGTTTTTACTCTTTTTTTTTTGGGGGGGAGCCGCCACCCAGCTCCCAAATCATACATGGAGGCTTATTTTTAACTATGAATACCCTGCATTAGCTTGGCTTAGTTTCTAGCCAGCTTTTCTTAACTTAAATTATCCTGTCTACCTTTTGCCTCTGGGCTTTTCCCATTCTCTTACTTCTGTAAATCTTACTCTTACTCTGTGGCTTGCTGTGTAGCTGGGTGGCTGGCCCCTGGAGTCCTCCTCCTTCTCTGGTGACTTCTACCTGATCCCAGTTTTCTCCTTCTATATATTCTCTCTGCCTGCTAGCCCCACCTATCCTTTCTCCTGCCTCACCATTGGCCATTCAGCTCTTTACTGGACCATCAGGTGTTTTACACAGGCACAGTAACACAGCTTCACAGAGTTAAACAAATGAAACATAAACAAAAATAATACACCTTAAAATAATATTCCCCAACAGGAAACCATCGAAAACCGAAAGTTGGTGAAGATGTAATTGAATGAGGTGGCCATGTTCCAGCCCCAGCAAGCAGCAGAACTTGGCAGTTTTGGTCACATGGTTCTAGCTTTAGAGTCAAGGATAGAAGACAGGGGCTATGGAATATTCCTCCACAACTAAGGAAAGCCAATGAGGCCAGGCATATGTCAGGGGTGTCCCTGAATCGAGGTTCAGAGAAGCCATTGTGTGAAGCTGTGAAGGAGAAGCCTCTATTTCCCTGAAGACCCCAAGCAGTTAGAGATGCCAAGGAAGGCTGCTAACAGGAAGTAGAACCAGCTCAAGAGAAAAAAAGTATATTGCAGTCATGTAAACCTGAAAGGAGTTAGAGATTTGAAGAGTGTTTTCATATCCAGACACAGAGATGCAGAGTTTGGAGTTTTTCCAGATGATTTTCAGTCCTGCTTTGGTCCAATATTTCCTCACAATGCTCCCTTCCCTACATTGTGAAATGGTAGTGTATATCCTGTGCCATTATATGTTGGAAGTATGTGATCTGTTTTTTGATTTTGATTTTATAAAGGGATTACAGTTAAGAGATTGCATGAATCACAGAAGAGACTTTGAACATTGGACTTTAAAACGTTTCTTGAGACTGTGATAGATCATGGGGACTTTGAAAGTTGGACTAAATGCATTTTGCATTATGATATTGTCACAAGCTTAAGATGATCAGGGAGTGGAATGTGGTAGTTTGGATGTAATTGTCCCCCATAAGCTCATAGGGATTGATGCTATTAAGAAGTGTGCCTTTGTTGAAATAGGTATGGCCTTATTAGAGGAAATGTGTCATTTTGGGGATGAGCTTTGAGGTCTCCCTTGTTCAAGCTATGCCCAGTATCACAGTTCACTTCCTGTTGCCTGTGGTCAAGATATAGAACTCTCAGCTCCCTCCCTAGCACCATGTCTGCCTGCACGCCTCCATGTCTCACCATGATGATAATGGACTAAACCTCTGAAACTGTAAGTCACTCCAATTAAATGATTTCCTTTATAAGATGTACTATGATGTGTTATGGAATATTTGTTTAACTATGCAAAGATGTGTTGCATTTGTTTATGTTGTGGAATATTTGTTTAACTATGCAAAGATGTGTTGCATTTGTTTATGTTGTGGAATATTTGTTTAACTATGTAAAGATGTGTTGCAATTGTTTAATTATGTAAAGATGTGTTGCTGTTTTACCTTGCTTGCCTAAGGCACCTGATTGGTCTAATAAGAATCTGAACGGCCAATAGCGAGGGGGGAAGTATAGGCAGGACTTGTGGGCAGGGAGAGTAAGTAGGGGGAGGAATTTAGGCTCAAGGGTGAAAGAAAAGTGACAGGGAGACTTGAGGGGCCAGAAAGACAGACACAGAGGAAGCAGAAAATAGGACATACAGAATGAGAGAAAGGTAAAAAGAAAAACATAGATGAATAGAAACAGGTTAAATTAAGTTAAAAGAGCTAGTGGGACAAGCATAAGCTAAAGCTGAGCATTCATAATTAATAATAAGTCTCCATATCTTTATTTGGCAGCTGGTTGGTGGCCCAAAGGAAAGTGGTCCGACTACAGTGGTCATAGTGTGTCTTCACAGCAATAGAAACCCTAACTAAGACAATTATCAACTTGTAAGTCCGTGAATTCCAAAGTAAAGAAGAATTTCAAAGGATAAAATTTTAGATAACCAATGGCCAGCACCGCCATGCTGCCTTTACTTTGATGGTGGTTGGTGGGTGGATAGTAACCCAGGGAGGCTTCCTAGGAGGAGGAAGATGTATTCACCATCTCAGATAGAACAATGATAATAGAAAGATCTGGAAAGGAGGATATCAATCTGTTTGTAGAGTGCTTGCTGAGCACGTTAAAAGCCCCAAGCTTGATCCATACCTCAGCGTAAACTGAGCATGGCGGTGCGTGCTTGTAGTCGGAACACTGGGGAGGTGAGGAGGTGCAGGTAGAAGGAACAATGTCAAGGTCAGCCTGCCTGAACTAAATACTCTGTCTTTAAAAAATAACAACAATATTTTGGAGGCTGGAGCCATGGTTTAGGAGTTAAGGGTTCTTGCTGCTCTTGCAGAGGATCCCTATTTGGTTCCCAGCACCCAAGTGACAGTTTAGGACCACCTGTAGCACCAGCTCTAAGGGATCTAACACCTTTTCTGCCCTCCTGGCTTCTGAGGGGCACCCTCACACTCACATGTATTCTCACACACAGGCCCTCACATACAGGCACACATACAGAAATAAAAAAATTAAAATGGCATCTTGTAAGGAATAAAAAGAAAGAAAGAATAGAAAAAAGAAGAAGAGTGAAAGCTCCATATTCAGGGGCTTGGTCTGAGAATGATGCTGGCTTTGCCACACACGCAGTGAAGTAGATGCCTTTATTTTCAATTTCCTGTCATGTCTCCATATCATTTGCACAAAATCCCTACCATCTGCCCCCAAGATGGTGACTCTGTCAGCCAGACAAAGTTAAGCCTTATGGTTTCTCTTTGCTTCCTCCCCGACCCCCACCCTGCTCCTCTTCTCCTTCTAACTACTCTTGAGTTCATTAAGTATACCTTAATCTTCATGTAAAGGTTGATGAAGGTGGGAAGTGTCACTGTGTGAACCATCAGGACAGGGATAAAGGAATTAAAAATCACCCTTAGGATAAAACCCATCTACAGGATCAAGTTTAGGCAGACAAGAGCTGGGCTTTTATCTGAATAACTGTTGACTTTACTGATTAGATGGTTCCCAGGCTAGGGACAGCTGCCCATCGCCACCCTCCTGGGAAAATCTACAGACTGTATCTTTTTTTCTTTAGTTTTTCCCATAGGGGTCTCTTCTGGGCTGGCAAGGTGGCTCAGTGGATAACTGTGCTGGCTACCAAGTCTGATGATCTGAGTTTGATCTGTGAACTCACATGAAGGAAGGAGAAAAGCACTGCCAGTTGTCTTCTCTCTCTGTCTCTCTCTCTGTCTCTATCTCTGTCTCTCTCTCTCTCTCTCTCTCTCTCTCTCACACACACACACACACACACACACACTTGTGCACACACACTCATGCATACACACATGTGTACACACACACACTCGTGCACACACATGTGCACACACGCACTCGTGTGTTGCATGGACACACACACACACACACTTGTGCACACACACACTTTCTTTTTTTTAAAGAGTCTCTTTTTTTCCCTTGACAATATCTTCTGCTTATTGGAAGTTACAAGATTTTACCAATTGGTTACTCTTTCTACATTACTGAGCCCAGAAAGACTGGGAAATAAATGGTGTTTTCTTCCAACTCATCTATCTGCCCTTTCCTTTGAATTAGGATGTGGCTTTAAGCATGAATCACCTAAGAAAGCATTCAGAGATGTGAATGAGTTAAAGAATCAGGGGGTTTCCCTTGCTGTTTTAGACAGAGAGGAACCTAATGCTATAAAAAGTTGTGTGAAAAGTACCACTGTGAGGAATGCAGGGCGAGTCTAATGTCAAGCCCATTTTAGTGTTAGGTAAGTCCGTTAAGGGAATTCCCTCCCTTAAAAAATAAAATGAAACCAATTACTAGAAACCATTGCTCCTTCTGTCCTTCCCACACTCGGGTCTCCAGGGCTTTGTGAGCAGGCTGCTGTTGGAGGCTGACCCAGGAGACCACCTCCCTTGTGGCAAATGGTGGTGAGAATGTGTCACTTGGGACTTGGTACCTCTTTCTAAAGAGGGAAATCCAAAGGCTGTGATTGACATGAGCCAAGGTGACAAAGACGGGGAAGTACACTTCTATCTCAGTAATGAAGGTGGTATCCCAGAGTTCTCAGTGGGAGTGGCCCAGCTTTGACATTGTCTGCCACGTGTAGGAGACAACCTAACTATCCAGGCTGTTCTAGACTATGATCTGTGTGTGACTCCAGCCTAAGGGACAGGGCCAGTGTAGTCTCTTGGTTGCCCAAATTCCAGGTACCTGTTTGATGAAAGAAATCAACCAGGCTCATGGCCTAGGCTAGAAATGGATTATTAAATTGAGTGGCCCTGAAATCCTTGTTTACTTGTCTGATTTCTTGAGGCCCGTTGAATGGAAAACTTGGCAGCAGAAGCCTAAAAGAAGGCCCAAGTTCTACACACCGTCAGAGTCACCATCTGGTTGGTGCAAGTTCCAAAGCATTGTCCACACAGGGAAAGCTAGCTTACACCCCACTGTTGCCGGCTTGAGATCTGTGGCTTCTCTCATTGTCTTTGCTGTTAAACAGTTTCCTTTTATTTTCTTCTTGCCATGGAAACCATAATAAATAAAGAGAAGTATGATTTTCAAAAGGTCTCTAGCTGCAGATGCATGTGGCTTGTGAGATCAGTCAGTAAACACGTGCCTGCCCTGCAACCGAGGCAAGTTATAACTCCTGGGGATAAAGCAGGAGAAGGGGGAGAGAAATTGGAAGCACTGGTGGAGGAAAATAGGGGCTTCATGTCAAGATCTTTGGGTTCCAGTTTCTAATATGTGGTGGTGTTTGTTCACAAGACTTTGTAGTATGTGCATTATGTAATTTTTTTTCTGGAAAGCTGAGTTAAACCCAATAGTTTTTGTTGTTAGTGTTTGATGGGGTTATTGGCTCTCCTTCATCTAACTTCTTCAGGGAGATTGTTTACAATTATGTTGGCATGGTTTCACACAGACTAATTCCAATGGAATCCAGCTAGGTGGTCCTAATGCTCTTGTCCCAGCTGTGGACATGTGTTTTGATTTATACAGTGCTTGGCTGGACCCCGGTTCGCTTCATTCCTATGGAAGATGTAATTTTCAGCAGAAGACTTGGACTAGCATCATGCCACCTACAGAGTTACTCCTCTTGAACAGAAGACTTCCCACTTAATCCCCAAATATAAATCCTTATATATTAAGATCCCAGCTCAAGTAGTTTAGCCAATGTGGTTCTCAATCCTAGGTTTATAAACCTGCCTTGGTAAAACCTTAGCTACCCCCTCCCCACTCTATACTGCCTACCCTATCACTTTCAGAGATCTAGAATGCCTTGGATGAACGAGGTCATATGGTGGTGGTGGTGGTGGTGGTGGTGGTGGTATATGTGTGTGTGTGTGTGTGTGTGTGTGTGTGCGCATATGTGTGTGTGTGTGTGTGTGTGCATACATCTATAAACACCACATGTGATTTTTGAAGTTCAACTATTGTTGAGAGCTATGGAATTTAAAAAATAAGATCTTTCAAAAGCAATTTGCTTTAATGATGAATAATAGATGAGCCTAAGGCTAGGAAGGAGAGAAGATACAGAACTAAAGATAGTCAAATAGTGTCTGTATCCCTGGAGGCTTTTCTTCATGGTTATGGCCAGCCCTTCCCTTATCTCATGGATTCATTAGGCTCTGCATAAACTTGAGTGCTTTAAAACTATACAGTTCTGGGGCTAAAAGCTCAGTTGATAAATGTCTGCCTTGCAAACATAAAAACTTGAGTTTGATCCCCAGGGCCCACATAAATAAGCTGGGCGTGGTGGCATGTGCTTGTAATCTCAACACTGGGGAGACAGAGACAGGCAGATCCCAGTCTAGCATAATGAATGAGATCCAGGCCGGTAAGAGACTTTGTCTCAAAAATAGGGTGGACAACTCCTCAGCAACAATAGTCAAGGTTGACCTCTAGCCTTACTGGTGAATATACAATGACTGAACACATGACCATATACACCATACATACACACACACACACACACACACACACACACACACCATACACACACACCACCACCAACCACCAACAGCAACAACAACAACAAAACACTATAAAAATCCCATCCATTTTGAAAATCAGAGGCATGGAGAAAAGTTACCTATAAGTTTAAAATAAAATAATAATAATAATAATAATAATAATAATAATAATAAAATTAACAACAGATTGCCATTTCACTAGGATAATATATTGGTGAATTCCAAGTAAAGGAACTGGTTCTTGACCAGTACAGCTCCAACTGGGCTGGCTAGGACTTTATGAGGAATGTCCACCTCATACAACAGACACACATGCTGATAATGACTACTCATCATGTGCTCCACACTGTCTAAGGCTTTGCTTACCTCATCCCTAATGTGAGAAACGAGGCATAGATACTTGTTTGCATTTTCTCAGCTAGAAAGCAGGGATTGCAGTTTGGGTCTGTGTTGCTCAAAGCCATGTTGCATATAAGCCTTGGCTCCATGCCCTGTCCTGTGGAGTGGGTCATACTGGAACAGAAAAGACCATTAGCTGACTGATAAAGTAATTACTTCAGGGAAATACCTGACACACATACAAGAATATGTACAGAAGACCATATATTCTGGTAAATGTGCCAGAGGGGACTGAGGAGCTTTATTGAAAATTTATTAAGCAACCATGAAAGAGGGCTAACCTTTGTTAAATCTGGGTGGTTTTGTTTACCTCTCTATCATTCTGTGGGTTTGAAATATTTCATCGTTAATTATTCTTGAGCAATGGGATGTAGAAGAAAGATGATAAGCTACTTGGCATAATGAATTATTCAGGTGATTTTTACATAAACTAGAGGGCAGATAATAGCTGATATGACCTCAACAGAGAGATAAGGTGGAGAAGGGGGTGTTGTCTAATTAACTACAAAGGAGAGGGGAAGGTGAGAAATAATTAAATCACTGACTCTCTGAGTTCTGTTGTATGCATTTTCCCCCAAGCTTTCTTCCCAGTGTGACTCTTCCTGCTTAATGACTAAGAGCCAGTCATACGCTCAAGAAAAAAAGAGACTTTAGTTTTTATGTTTGGTGATGATTTTTCCAGCAAAATAATAGTGTTCATGACCAGAGTCACTGCACTTCACAAATTCAATGCTTTAAGACCAGACACCACCAACCCTGATCTGGCTGGTTTTGTTGTTGTTTAGTGTGTAATGCACATGTGTGCACGTTTGCACTTGAGTGTGGAAGCCAGAAATCCTTGTTGGCCATCTTCCTCTATTGCTCTCCACCTCAGGTTTTGAGACAGAGTGTCTCACTGGACCTGGAGCCTGTTGATACAGGTGCACTGGCTCTCGAGCCCCGGGGATCCCTCAGCTCCCCGGCACTGGGATGCACACTGGCAATAATGGCTTTTCACATGGGTGCTGGGGATCTAGACTCAGTTCCTCATGTTTCCACAGCAAGCACTTCACTGGCTGAGCCATCTCCCCAATCCCAGATTGTCCAGGTTTTGAAAGAATCTCACAGGCAACCTATAGCTCTAAGAAGAACCTTCTAGAAGCCAGCAACTATTGTTCAGAGGAAGGTGAATCTTGTTGACTCTTTATTCTCCAGTTCATTGTGACCCAGAAGATTGTCCTTTGGTTTTTGACTCTTGGTTCCTGAAATGAATAAATGACATTTATTTCTCTAATCTTGCACTTGAGCAAAGCTGATGCCTCTCAGCCAGCATTTATTGTGTATATTAAAGAAGGGAGAGGGGCTGGAATATAGCCCAGTGGTAGAATGTGTGCTTAGCACGCATAAGGCCCAGGGTTCAATCCCCAGTACCACATTAAAAAAAAAAAAAAAAAGGGGGAAAGCCATTTATCTCATCATGTTCTTGCTGTGGGCCACGAACGTATATGTCTTGCTAGCAGGAGCTGTTGGCTGTGGTGAACTTACTTCTATAAATAAGTCTTAACAGAACAGGCTCAGCCACATTTTAATGAGACGCTATTCCTTCTCTAATAAGTTAAGGCAGCTACCGTGACACTTTAATTTCCAGGACAAGTGGCAATAGGAAGAGCAGTTTTAAACAGAGTTCATTTTTAAGAATTCAGCACCATTCATACAAATGGAATCCCACCTTTTAGAGACGTGCATAACTAAATAAATGAGAGTCGGGGGTAGTCACAGTTGCTAACTTTCCCTTGAAGGTAACAATTTATGTTTCATTTCATTCCCCCCTTTTCTCTATGTCTTAAGTTTCTCTGTACCAAGCCTGTATGGCTTGTTTAGCACGTGACAATGTAGCAGATGTCTAGAGGTCAGAGGAAAAAA
>CABHPP010116497.1:0-17937 GCA_902168425.1 Peromyscus attwateri | reverse complement strand
GGGGGGTCTCCATGGACCAGGTGAGGCCTCCACTTCCAATATGTCTATCAAATGGATGGGCACGAGGAGAGAGAAAGGAATTTCTTTGGTTCTTGTTTGAGACAGGGTCTTACTATGTAGCCCTGGCTGCCTTGGAATTCACTGTGTAGCCCAAGCTGGTCTCAGATTTGCAGCAAATCCTCCTGATCAAGCCTCCTGAGTGCTGGGTTACAGGTGTGAGCTGCCATGCCTGCACCGTTTTTTGTGGACAGGGTCATTCTATGTAGCTCTCATGATCCTCCTTCCTGAAACTCAGGATTATAGGTGTGAGACACTATGCCTTGTCAGAGGAAGGAGCCTTAGAGGGGTTCAGTGACCCCCAAATCTGTCCTCCAAGAGCTGACAGGCACTTTGACATTTCTCTCTGAGGGGGAAGCCTAGGCATGGTGGGAGTCAGCACATCCTAAAGAGCAGGTGGTCTTGATCAGGCTAGGGGTCTGACTGATAACTATGTCAGCTCTGGTTCTCAGGGGGTGCTGGAGAAGTTTTTATCATGCTCATCCTGAAGGGAGCAAGCAGCCTGGTTTCCCCAAGATGATCACTCCTGTTCTTAAGTGGACTGATCTCTCTGTGGGGTGACACATCCTATTAGTGTTGTTAAGGGCTTCTCTTTTGGGGGGGCCCACCACCCAGGTCCCAAATAAATCACACATGGAGGCTCATTCTTAATTATGAACGCCCAGCCTTAGCTTGGCTTTTCCTTCACTTTAAATTAGCCCCATCAATCTTTTGCCCCTGGGCTTTCTCCATTCTCTTACTTCTGTAAATCTTACTCTTACTCTGTGGCTTACTGTGTAGTCGGATGACTAACCCCTGGAGTCCTCCTCCTCCTCTCTTATTTCCAGATTTCTCCTCCTATTTATCCTCTCTGCCTGCTAGCCCCACCTGTCTCTCTCTCTTGCCTTGCTATTGACTGTTCAGTTCTTTATTAGACCAGTCAGATGTTTTAGACAGGCACAGTAACACAGCTTCACAGAGTTAAACAAATGCAACATAAACAAAAATAACACACCTTAAAATAATATTCTACAACACATCAGGCTCACTGCTCATAATTAATTTTGGTCCTTTGTCAAAGATGGCTACTACAAGAAACAGTTAATCCTATTATCCCTAGAAACCAAGGTAAATTCAGAAGAGAATTTTACAGGGGGAAAAAGTCAGCTGGGTGGTGCACACGCCTTTAATCCCAGCACTCAGGAGGCAGAGGCAGGTGGATCTCTGAGATTGAGGCCAGCCTGGTCTACAGAGTGAGTGCCAGGACAGCCAGGGCTACACAGAGAAACTCTGTCTCAAAAATAAAGAAAAATAAAAGAAAAAAAGTGAGAGACAAGAGAGAGCCAGAGAAGGACAAAATGGAGGGTTGGGCCAGTGACCAGTGCCCGCCCTAGGATCTTGTGTAAAGTCAATCCCATCGACCACCTATGGGCCAGCAGTGTGCACACCAGGGTGCTGACCGGCTGCCTCAGACAGCTCTGCTCCTGGAGAGCTAAGGAGATGCAGGTGGTCCCGAGAGGGCCCACCCTCCTCGGTCTCAGGTGCTTGCCTTCTATTAGTCCATGCTCCACCCAGCTTGAGGAGACATGCGCTACACCTGTGCTTCTGGGAGCTCCGACAGAGCCTGTGGCCAAAGAGAGTTTAGGTCTCGTTGATCCTGGCAGCCATTTTAACCAGAAGTGGAGCTGTGGACATCTGCAGGCCATCGTCTTCAACTGTCTGGAGGTTTCCCTGGAGGGCAGGACTGACTCACATCAGCATGGGTAAGGGTAAAGCTGGGCCAGGGTTGGCTCTGAGGCTGAGCAGACTCCAGCTCTTAAGAAAGGGGGTGGTGTGTGTGGGGGGGGGGGGGGCTGAAGGTTTCCTAGACTCCTCCACACCGAACACCTACAGGCTTCTGTGCTACCGTATGCCCTGAATATGTCGGAATCCTGGGTCAGTCCTACACTATTCCGGGCACTCTGTTGGTACTGGTCCTGTTTCCCCACTAGGATTGATAATTTTGTATGGGTCAGTCAGTTGTACTGTTTTCATGACCCCACGCTATTTAGCTTTTGCTTAGAGAAGAGGCCTTTAGCCTAGGCCCACCTTTAAGAAATGTCCAGATCCCCTGTGGCACCCATTAGAAATTCGTTTGCTTAGGCCTCACCCCAGACTGCCTGAGCAGAATCTATGGTGCAGGACACAGGAGACATTTCGGTGAGGTGAGGGGCTCACAGCCCTGGTTTTCTCTCCAGTTACCCGCCAGGGGTTCAGAGTGTGCTACAGTAACAGACAGACCCTGTGAGGGCGTTTGGGTGTTTTTAGCTTTTATGTTTTGTATGTCTGATTGAAATGGCAAGCTTTCCTCCCATGTGTACAGATGGTCTAGCTGAGGTAGAAATGGCAAGTGACTCGGCTGTTTCCAGATGTGCAAACACTGGTGGCATCAGGACAGGGACAGCCTGACACATAGTGGGCACCCTGGTCTGCTCAGGTGCCATTTTCAATGTGCAGTCATGTGACCCACGCCCTTGACACTCTACCTTCCAAGATGTGACCTGAATAGGTCAAAGAAACAAGGCGTGTGTGTGTGTGTGTGTGTGTGTGTGTGTGTGTGTGTGTGTGTGTGAGAGAGAGAGAGAGAGAGACAGAGACAGACAGACAGACAGACCAGGGAAGAGCCACTGGTCTTCCAGACCTCAATGAGAACCAGAATATTTGGATCAGAGTGAGGAAAGGAGGCAGGGTCCTCACTTCCACCACAGCAGAAGCCCAGAATCATGAACATCAGCTTTTGCTGAGCACTTTTCTCTTTATAGCCAATGTTTTACGTATGGGAGGCTGTGGTTTAGCTCTGACCCTACGCTGGACCCAACAGACCAGACCAAGGCAGTCAAATCATAGTACCTGGGCTTCCCTGCAGCAGTGAACTAGTTGAGGCAGAAACAGGCCAACCTGTAACCATCAGTTCTTTCCTGGGTCCTGCTTCTGTGTGGGTCAGAGCTCTATTGGTTGCCCTTGTAAGAACATGCTCCCATAGCCGTCAGATGGAACTCTGTTGGCTTCTTGCTGTAGCTGGGAATCCTGGGAAGATGTCTTAGTTTCCAAAGCTCCGTGGATTTGGACATAAGGCAAGTTTCAGCAAATGTTTTGGTCTGGGCTATAGAAGTCCTGACAGAAACAGGCCTGGGTCCTGAAAGGGAGGCCTCGGGGTCACTGGCTTCAGTAGGAACAGGCCTGGGTCCTGAAGAGGCCTTTCTGTCAGACAAAACTGCACTGGACTCAGTGGGCTGGTCAGGTTTTAGATGGAGGTCCTGAGTCCAGGGAATCTAGGATTCTCCTTTCTGGAAGCCGTCCAAGACTGGATTGTGCTGAGAGCGCACAGCCTGGGGCCATACCTAGTTTGTGCTGAGAGGGGTCTGTAACTTTGGCTGTCTTGGCTAAACAGAAAGGTCAGAAACTCCCCTCCATTTAGAACTGCACCCAATTTATGTTTACACATAAACATAAATCCTTATGAACCCCACGCTGAGTGCAATGGCGTACACCTTTACTCCCAGCACTCGGGAGGCAGAGGCAGACAGATTCTGAGTTCGGAGCCAGCTTGGTCTACAGAGTGAGTTCAAGACAGCCAGGACTACACAGAGAAACCCTGACTCCAACAAAAAGAACTCCCAGAGCTTACACCTCTATTTATGTGTTTAGAAATGGGGTGAGCCCTAACAGGATCATGGGTTGCAGAGACCATAGTGAGGCATCAAAGACTTTTCAGAAAGTGGGATGCATCTTTTAGCACACAGGTTGCTAAAAGTTATTTTTAAAAGTTGAGCACTTGGGCCTTGAGCCTTGGTTAAAATCTTAGCATGATGGAAGTATTTTTGTCTAGCATGGAAGAACCTTGTCTGCTGGATTGGTGTTAGGGAACCTCGGCCCTGCACTCAGTCATGTAGTTAAGAGCCCCGGGGGTCTCCTCAGTTCTGGAGACCTGTCTTGGCTGAAGGAACAGGCTTCTCTGGAGGAAAGCTCTTGTCTGCACCAGGAGGGGAGCTCAACCCTTGGCGCTTCCACAGTGAAGCAGCAGATGTCTGTGTAACAACAGCTTTGCCCTGGCCTTTGTCTTACGACATTGTCTTAGCAGGCCTGAAATCTGACTCTAATACAGACTTCAAAGGGCCAGGGGCCCCGGACTCTGCCCAGTGGCTGCAATGAGCCAAATTGTTAGGGTGAAGATACCCTGGGAATGGATGGCTCTTAATGGACCCTGGGAAGGATAGAGCATGGCTGTCACATGCCTCTCCCGGCATGGGAAGATCTGTCCTGTGAGAAGAGCTGGTTGAAGGCTTGGGAACCCAGGACTCCGTCCAAGGCTGCCTGTAGGGAAGTGAAGGGGCTCAGCCTTGCATGTTGCAGCTTTTCAGATCACTGCACAGTCACCGGTTTTGGAGTGGCTTCCCTGAAACTCCAAAGACTAACTGCTCTAATAATTTAGGCATTAATTGTTGATAGTGAAGAGAGCCTAAAAGCACTGAGATCTGTAAAGGATCTTGTTGTGGTTTGGGGAACCCCTCTCCTGAGGTGTTGAGTAGTGGATATTGGGTTAAGGGATGGCTACTTTTGGAAATTATGGACCATTTTGAGGTTAACTACTGGAACCTGTTCCTTAAGCACCCAGACTTTACTGTGATAGAAGGTAACTAGAAGACATGATTTTGACTAGGGTCGATTCCCAATTTCCATGATTGGAAAAGGCTATATAGATAATTATTCTGAAAAAGGAAACAGCTGTTCACAGCTTTCACCGAGGAAGTCTAAGATGCCTTGACTAATCAGAAAACCCGGTGATGGGATGCACTCACTCAGCAGGCTCCTGAGCAGTCTGCTGTTTCACATTCTGTTCGGGCAGACGCAATGGGAGAGGATAGGTGTGGCTCCCTCTTCACTGCGGTGAAACAGATACACACACACGGCACAGCACGAAGTGTAAATGTGCACCCGAGCGCAGTTCTACAAAGAAAGTGAGGCTGCCCCTCATCTGTGCTTGTATTTATTTGTAAACAGATGACCGTGAGTTACACTCACATTTCATTTTGGTAAATATACTAATGGAGCCGGGCAGTGGTGGCGCACGCCTTTGATTCCAGCACTAGGAAGTAAGAGAGATGGCAAGACACAGAAAGGTATTTAAGGCATGAGTAAACAGGAAGTCTCTTTCGGTGGACGATTTCGTAGGGGTAAGAACTAGTGGTTTGCTCTCTGCTTCTGATCTTTCAGCTTTTACCCCAATATCTGGTTCTGGGTTTTTATTTTATTTTTTTATTTTTTAACTAATAAGATCGTTTAGCAATTGTGTTACAATTAGGAGGCAGAGGCATTTTCTTAGGTAAATTATGTAACCATTAAACAGGGGTTGGAGTGACATGGCCATGCTGAGTCATCTGGAAAAACTGACAGCATTTTAACTGAATTTTAAGATGGACTGACTTGGCCAAAGGTACTGTAGTTAGTTTAATGGGTGGATCAATCCAGGAAGTTTGTCCTCAAGAGGACCTTATGCTTCCTATTTCCCAAAAGGCTGATGTGAATTAATAGTGCAGGGCTTTAATGCATTATGTTAATACATATTTCCCCTTCTGACCCCTTCCCTGAAGACCTGGTTTTCTAGAAGTGAACTGGAAGATTGCTCTAGAACCATGTGTGTGTGTGTGTGTGGCCTTTTAACTTCAGGGCCTCAATTTAGGTTTGCACCTTAAAACTGAGAGTCCCTTCGGACTCCTGGAGCCACATAGCCGTTGGAGACTAAGGCTAAGCTAACGCCTAGAAGGGATGTTTTCTTAGATATTGACAGCATTTCTCTCTCAGCCATCGGTACAAATCCACCCTAAGACCCATGGCTTACTCTCCTCGCCTCTACCTTTATCTGATGGGATCCTGCTGCTATCAGACCTCCCTCAAGCCCTTTAACTGCCTGGGTTCCACTCTTAGAGGATGCGCGCTTGCTGAGTAAGGTGCAGCTGCTAATCTTTTTACAGATGTGTACACTACAGGGTGCTAGACTGACAGAAAGTTAGCGGGCTGGAGAGATGGCTTAGGGGTTAAGAGCGCTGCCTGCTCTTCTGGAAGTCCTGAGTTCAATTTCCAGTGACCACATGATGGCTCACAACCATCTATACTGAGATCTGGTGCCCTCTTCTGGCATGTAGGCACACATGCAGGCAGAACCCTGTATACATAATAAATAAAAGTTAGCAGGCTACATGGTTAGCATATAGACAGACCCACTCAGACCATTCCATCTGATACACACCGGTCTTCTCAAGATTGGACTATTTACATACAGCTATCTGCTAAATGCTAAAGGAGCTTTCCTTCGGCAGCAATAAGAACAAAGCACTGCAGGCAGGTGTGTGAAGGCTGCTTGGTAAGAATGTGAACCAAAGGGGAAAATGGCTCAAGTTTGAGGGGGAATGTGAATTCCACTTGCAGCGGGCAGAGACTTCTGTACTAAAATTCTCCCTTTTAAAGCACTGGTAAAGATTACTTTAAAAAAAGTTCATATATATTTTAGGTGGAGATGTAGCCTGAGGAAGTTAGAAGAGGAACTGGAGTCACAGATGGTTGTGAGTCACCATGTGGGTACTGGGAAGCAAATGTTGCTCCTCTAGAAGAGCAACAGTGCTCTTAAACACTGAGCCATCATTATGGGCAAACACAGGAATGCGTGCGGAACTGGTATTACTGTGTTCTTAGATGCAGCGGGCTGCCGTCCAAATGAAGCAGGAGGAAGCTGTGACTTTCTACACTGATTGAGGAGAACGAACCAGAACTCCTGCTCTGTTCAAGGGTCCAGCTTCATGGCACTGAAGTGGGGAGGTAGGTGGCTAGCTAATAGCTAACGTTGGATGTGACTGAGATGAAGGGACTCAGAAAGGTGGCGGCTGCCGAACACACACCAATGAAAGCAAGCTTTACAAAGAGTTCGTTACAGTACCAATGCAGTGGTTACACGTTCAGGGCTCCAGAGTCTGTCCCTTAATGGCTCGGTGCAGGACCCTGAACACTGCAGGGTACTGTTGCTTTGAAGCCAGTGACTTGTGGGGCACGTGTCTTCTCATTAAACAGCAAGCCTACTCAAATAAGCTTCCCAGGCAGCTTTTCTGTACATCTCAGCTGCTTCCAGGCGGTCAGAGGATGCAAGGATTCCCCGGCCTACAATGATGACATCAGAACCCCGTTTGCCAATCACTTCCTGAGGACTATTGTACTGTTGGCCGAGGTGATCCCCTGTAGAGAAGCAAAAGCTATTTAACATAATGCAAACTCAGGAAGCCTGTGGGCAACATGGGAGGTAACAGGACTCCCTGGATCAGTCCAAGGTATTAAGGTAAATCCAGACAGCATTTCCTACCATACACCTTAGTATTCATAACCACATCTTAGTATTCATAACCCTTCCTGCTACAATCCCACCAAGTTCTCAGACCCTAATCCTTTGATTTTTAGAGACAATGTAAACCAAGCTAGCCATGAGCTCAGAAATCCTAGTGCTGGTATTAAAGGCATTTGCCACCATCCCTGGATAGACCCTAATCCCTGATGACTGCTTTTTATTAATTTCTGTTGTTCTAGAAATGTTATGTTAAATGTGTTTTGATGCTTTCAATTCCTAACCTAAAAGCCTGGGCTCTAATGTGCTACCTAGTCAAAGAATTGCAGGGGCGTTGTGAGGCACTATGCTAAAGAGACCTTGTTGTGCCCTCTCAATGCCTCCCCACCTTTTTAAGGTCAGGACTATAATCCCTCCACTCCACAGATCAAGATGAGATGATTCTGGCTTTACTAATTTTCCCTCCACAGGTGCGGTGCTGTTCCCTATTAAGTGATACTTCAGTTGTTGCCTGAAGTAAAACTGTTTGACAAGAAAGTACAGTAAAATTATGCATTTAATTAAAAAGTAGTTTAGTGTTGGGGCTGGACCTTAGTGTTAGAAGCCTGCCTAGTATGTGCAAGGCCCCAATTTAGTCAGCTGAGAATGGTGGCATATTCACTCAGGAGTTCAAGGCCAGCCTACGCTACATGAGAAAAAAAAGCTGGTGCGGTGGTGCACACCTTTAGTCCCAGCACTTGGGAGGCAGGAGTATCTCTGAGTTGCAGGACAGCCAGGACTAAATAGAGATCCGGACTAAAAAAAGGTTAGTGGCTTATATAAAGATACACGATAACAGAACGGAAGGGCTGAGAATGCAAATCTTTGCGACTGTTTACAAATGCAGTTTCTAAAGTTCTAAGAGTTTTTGATGACTTCCAAGGCCACTTCCTCTGCAGAGGTCCATCTCCTCCACAGCTGTAACGTGTGTGTATTTCTACTTTCTATCAAGAGATTGTCTAAAGTAGCTCAAAAAGGCCGTGCTTTTCCCTAATGTGCAAATGACACATAAAATAATTCTAACAGTTCAGTGCTTGAAAACTCAGCACTTTAAACATTGACACACGTCCTGCACATTTTCCACCCCCTCAATCTATCACCTGGATAGAGCTGAGGAGCCCGAGTCCTTCAAAAAGAGTTTCTGATCTAGAAGGGATTCCTAGAAATACTCAATAGACATAAAAATACACAAGGGTGTACTCCGGTTGTAAACTACATGCACTTAAAACAGGTTTTGACGTCAAGTTCCATGTGCAACTAGGAAACAAACAGCACAGTTAAGGGGTGCTGTAGAAGAAACCCAGAACTTGTGCGAGCTAGGCAAGCACTCTACCAGCTGAGCTACACCCGAGTAATAACCAATCCCCTCTACCTCCTTCCAAGCTAAGCCTGTATACTGAGTCCTACATACAGTTACACTTTTGCTGGCAGGCAGAGGTGAGGTGCTGGAAACTAAGCCCAGAGCCTCATGTCAGCTAAGCACACACGCTATTTAGAACTAGATCCAGCCCGTCCTTCCCCGTGCCTGTCTTTACACCCGAATTTGAGACTGTTGCGAGTTTAGGAACCATAGCCAGGCACTGGCACATCAAAGTCGTTGACAATTGTCCAATGGTTTAGCCAAGGGTTTTCCAGATCTGCTGGAACACAGAATGGGTGGCATACTCAGAGCACCAACTAGGAAATGCTAACCTAAAATATCAGGTTTTGGCCAGCATCATGGCACATGCCTTTAGTCCCAGCACTTGGAGGCAGAGTCAGGTGGATCTCTTCAAGTTCTAGGGCCCAGGCCCTGTCTCTGGACAAAGCCAAGCAGCTTTCTAAAATGAAACTGCAAGTAAGCTGTCTTGCAAATACAGTACAGGCTAAAGGGCTCGTTCATTGTCCTAGAGTATGACAACACACCATCACAGCAGAGTGTTCTACTCTGCCTCACATGGTAAGGAAGCAAATTTACAAGAGCCATAACTAGTAAGCACACTTACCTCCCGTTTCCAATTGGACTCCTGGGGTCAAGTGAAGAAACTCTGGTTTCATGCTTACTCGGGAGCCGGAAATAAAGCCAATCACAAATCCACAGTGCTCCTCAGCCATCCCAACCTACATGCAATAGGCAGTATTACAAAAACACCAACACAGAAAAATCAGCCAGAGTGAAATCATGATGATGAAACACATATGCCTCCACTAAGGCCCTGAGAAGGCCCCTTCCTCCAACATGCTATGCTTGAAAAGAACTCCTACAGTACGCGCATCAAAGATGATGCTGTCTAATTCCTACTTGTAACAATGCTACAAAGTGTGTCCCATCACAGCTCTTGAAGATGGAGGGAGCTATCTAAGCAACGCTCTTCAGCACTTCCCTCTTCAGCAGCTGGTCTTCACTATTTCCTCCCAGCTACAGCAGGCCTGGCTTTCTGACTGGTCATTGCCCAGACTCTCACAATGTCAGCCTGGCCACCTGCTATTACCACCAGTAAGGGACAGCCTGTCCTTGAGCCAGCCCTCACTCCCAGACCTTTTGCTTTTGAGACCTGGGAAGCCAGTACTTATGGTCCATTCAGGGTGGTGGTTAAATTTAGCATAGGTGGCTGGATCGACGGCTCAGCAGTTAAGAGCACTGGCTGCTACTCTTCTAGAGGACCCACATTTCATTCTCAGCACCCACATGGTGGCTCACAACCACCTCTAACTTCAGTTCCAGGGAATCCAATGCCCTCTACTGGCTTCTGCTGGCACCAGGAACACTCTCTACACAATCACATGTGCAGGCAAAACACCATACACATAATTAAAGTGTTTGTGTTCCTTAAACTATAAATATTATCTACTTTCTAGGTGACTATCCAACTCGAAAACTTACCATAGGAAATTTTCAAGATGAAAAGACAAGTACAGGTAGCTATGTCTTAATGATCTGGATACAATTCAAACCCTCCACCTGCTGCAAGATCAGAGAGTTCGATCCAACTGATGCTAATAAACTGTCAGAATAATGGCTGAATTGAGGAGCGGGCGTGAGAGATGAGGCCACAGCTCCCAGACCTTCCATGAAGGCCTGTTCTTGCCCTAGAACATGCAGCACACACAATCTGGTCTCCACTCACCCAGCACACCATCACTTACTGCTGCTTTGGTGTAGTTTCCAGTGGCCAAGGAGCCAGCAGAGCTCATCTCTGCGATGAGGAGGCATGCTCGATGTAAAGGCAGGCCCACTTCCTGCAAGCCTTTCACAACTCCTGAGCCTGGGACCACATGGGCATTTACTAGATCTGCCCAGGAAGCTATTTTAAAGATGCCACCTAAGAAGGAATAAAAAAGATATTTGCTGTGTTTGAAAGGGCAAAAATCAAGCAGTTGCTATTTAAATTTTTTTAGCCAGGCAGTGGTGGTGCACACCTTTAATCCTAGACTCAGGAGGCAGAGGCAGATGGATTTCTGAGAGTCAAGGCCAGCCTGGTCTACAAAGCGAGTTCCAGGATAGCCAGAGCTGTTACACAAAGAAACCCTGTCTTGAAAAACAACACAAAACAAACAAAAGATATTTGCTAATTTTCAAACATAAATCTATAACCCTTTGCACAACCAACTACAATATGAAATGTTCTAGCAACAAGTTAATCAAAGAGTCGAGTATTTAAGAACTGTATCAGTGGACCCATAGTACCATCTGTGAAATAGTCAGCTATCCACCTGGTAGCTAGGTGAGAGGTCCCCGAGAGGAAGAATTCTTGCTGCACTTGGTTTATCAGGAATGCTGATGAGCTATTACTTTTTTGCAGATTGAAGCTTATGCCATCAGAGGGACATATGAAGATGGACATTCCCGGAGCTCAAGCATGGCGACATCCTGAAAGTCTCTTAAAGAGGACAGATTTTCACCCCATAGAGATCACTCAGCAACTTTACCCTCTACAGGTTTCTTGGCTTTTCCAATCTTAAGAGGCAACTGCACACATCTTATTTTTTCAAAAAGACTGAGCCCTCTTCTCCAGCCCAACTGTATACATTTTAAACAGGTAGTAAAAATGCAGACTTGAAAAACCAACACACAAGAAAGGTTATATAACTATAACTCTTAACTCAGCCAGTAAGCTCAACTAAGCTAAGCAATGTAGTCGTGGCAGGACATCATCAACACACGAGGTGCTGAGACAGTTCTACCTAAGAGAAACAGACTAGAAGACAGGCAGACACTAAGGCATGCGGCTACACAAACAGTGAAAAAGCAACAGAACTACACAGTACCTACTATAACCATTTGTTTCTTTTTGTTGTTGTTGGTTTTTCAAGACAGGGTTTCTCTGTGTAGTCCTAGCTGTCCTGGAACTCACTCTATAGACCAGGCTGGCCTTGAACTCACAGAGATCCGCCTGCTTCCTGAGTGCTGGAATGAAAGATGTGCCACCATCAGCCAGCCTGTTTCTAAGAGCAGAAGTCTGCATGCAAAAACAGAATAGGGCTCAGCATTTCCCAGGCCACTCATTTATTTATTTAGGTTTTTCGAGACAGGGACAGGATTTCTCAGTGTAGCTTTGGTGCCTGTCCTGGATCTCCCTCTGTAGACCAGGCTGGCTTTGAACTCACAGAGATCTGCCTGCCTCTGCTTCCTGAGTGCTGGGATTAAAGGTGTGTGCCACTACCACCCGGCCTCCCAGGCCACTTATAAGCTGCTTCACCTGATATTAAAACTTTCAAAAAAAAAAAATGTGTATTAATACATTATACTGCTAAAAATATTTTTTTCCCCATTCTTTCCTATATTGGCAATTTTTGGCCAGGGCCAACACGTCTTGTTCTGCCTGCCCAGAATTCACATGTACTCTTCTGCCTCTACCTCCTGAGTGCTGAGATTAAAGGCGTGCACCACCACTGCAGGAGCAGCAAACTCATTTTTTTTTTATGTTCATAGCAGCACTATTCGTAATAGCCAGGACCTGGAAACAACCTAGATGCCCGTCAACTGAAGAATGAATTAAGAAAACGTGGTACATATACACAATGGAGTACTACTCAGCAGAGAAAAACAATGACATCAGGAAATTTGCAGGCAAATGGATGGAACTAGAAAATATCCTGAGTGAGGTAACCCAAACCCAGAAGGATAAACATGGTATGTACTCACTCATAAGTGGATTCTAGATATAAAGCAAAGAACAATTAGACTGCAACCCACAAAACCAGGGAGGCTACCTGGGGGGGGGGGGACCCCCCCAGGATGACTGTGGCTTATAATAAGTTTGGGTTTACTCAATTACTGGGCAAGCCTCAATGAAACATTTCACTATTAGGATAAGAATTTATACTGTATCAAGCTGATAATAGAAAAAAAAATAAATACATACATAAAAATGGGAAAAAAGGCGGCGGGGCGGGTGGGGGGGGGGGATTGACAGGGATCTCAGTCAAAATAGTTAAAATTTGAACTTTGTACTTGCAGGAGCAGTCCCCACGGCAGCTAATGAAGGGAGTTTACACCCAGAGGTAAGAGTGAAATTCCCAGCCTGAGAAACAAGTCAACAGAGAAAGCAGAATGGAGACCACAGCCTAGAGCTGGAGAGAAACAATGTGGAAGGGGTCACTTCGGGGCCTGGACTCGACTGCACCTGACAGCTTGTTCCCTTGCTGACTCTCACTTAGGAGACAAGATGTCATCTCCTCTGTGGCCAGTCCACTACACTGGATTTCTGACTGCACTTACCTTCATACTGCTTTTTCACTGTGTTTCCTATATCAGCGAATTTCCTATCTTCAAATATTAAGAACTCATGGCGCTTTGCCAGAGCTACCAACTCCTCCATCACATCCAGAGTAAAATCATTCAGAATATCGACGTGAGTTTTGAGCATGCAGATGCTGGGTCCCAAGGTATCTGCTAGCTGCAGCAGCTCTCTGGCCTCTGAGACATCAGCAGACAGACACAGATTGCTCTCCTTCTTCTGCATAAGCCTGAGAAGTTTTGAGGCAAGTGGGTGGACTCCGGGCAGCTCTGCTCGTGCACCAAAGCTCAGTTCTTTGCATGCTTTCTTCTCAGGAGGGGAAACACCATTCTGATGAGCTGCTGGGAAAACATTCTCCTGGATGAACCTCTTCACTCTCCCGACCATCTCGGCATCAATTTTTTTCTGCTGCTCGAGGATCGCCAGCATTTTGGACAATGTGCACACGGAATGGAGACGGATCCCCTGAGCCTGCAGCTTGGCCTTGCCTCCCTGCTCACGGTCTAACAGCACTATGGCATCAGTCACCTTCAGGCCCTCCTTCTGAAGAACTTCAACTGTTTCCAAAACACTGGCCCCGCTGGTAACAACATCCTCAATGATCAGACAGGTTTGCCCTGGATTGATCTCTCCTTCTACAAGACGCTTGGTACCTAGAATAGAAAAGCCTCTGTTGAAAGAAATATATAAAATGTTTCAGCTACCTCAAGATATATCCTGAGTCTACTCTTACTATGTACTTACAAAGAGTTAAGATTCTCTAAATATTATTTATGATCATTTACTTTGAAGCTATTTTCTGTTGATTTTTAATGCGCCAAAATTGTTTTGTTCAGTATCCTCTGTATCTCCAAACTGCCAATTATATACAGTATATACAATTATATACAGTAAAACTAAATATAAATAAAAACTTTTTTTTCTGAACAAATGAGGGGTTTCTTAAAGCAAGTTCACTTCTAATGAAAAGCAGAATAAATCAGTATCATCAATAAAATCATTCTTTCCCATCAATATTGATTACAAGTTTAGTACTCACGATCAACTGAAAAATTCGCCTCTTTGAAGGCAATTTAAAGCCAGCTGTGACACATGCCTATTAGTACTCAGGAGGGCTGCAGAGAGCCTTACAATCAGCCTAGGTCACACAGCCAGCCAGGGATATATAGTGAAACCCGGCCTCAACAAACAAAACAGGGGCCAGGGAGATGGCTCAGCGGTTAAGAGCACCGGCTGCTCTTCCAGAGGACCTGGTTCAGTTCCCAGCACCCACATGGCAGCTCACAACTGTCTGTAAGTGCAGTTCCAGGGGGTCTGACACCCTTGTCTAGCTCTGTGGGCACTGCATGCAGTACACATAGGTACATGCAGGCGAACACTCAAACTAAATTCAGAAGGGAAACAGTTCACCGCTTCCTGGACACCGTAACCACAGTGAATTATACACTGTGACTCTCTACCCTTAAGGCCCACTATAACCTACAAAATGTATAACTCAGGCTCTGTTTCCTATTCATTTTTTGAGACTCAATTTTATATTTTCTGCTGCCTATCACTTTGAAACAAAATAGGTAGCCATTTTCGCTCTTTTTGAGCCTTACTGTAGGAGACCATCTTTCACCATTCCCTTTCTTAAAGAATGGTAGGTTTAACTAAATCTTGGCCTGAAAAAGGACAGAGAGAGTACCTGCAGGTACACTGACAAATGAGGTTCGTAAACATTTGTGAACACATGAGGAAGCTACTACATTCCTGTGAGCAGATTAGTTTTAGCTTCACAATAGTATAATCAGAAACTCCGCACTTAGCCATGGTCAACAGCTACATCCTTATTCATTCCTTCCCCTCACGATGTTACGTCTGTATGTGTGTGGGCACGTGTGTAGAGGTCAAAGGGCGACCTGCAGTAGTAGACGCTCTCCTCCCACCATGTGGAACCCAGCGCCCAAACTCAGGTCAGAGTTAGCTGCAGGTTCCTCTACCTGTTGGGCTATATCACTGAACTCTCAAAACTTTTAGAAGCAAATCTCAGATATTGCAGTTTATCTTCAAAGATCTCTTTAAAAAACTAAACTAACAACACATTACCATATCAATATCAACAAGCAAAAATCCCATTAATTTTTGAATATCATTAAGTATCAACTCAGCCCTGATATTTTTAGATTGATTTTGAGGTTTTAGAGCAAACTACCTGATACTCTATTGTTATGGACCCCATCAAAAAAAAATGTTCCATGGTGTCTGAGTTTCCTAAGAGTACTCTTCCTCTTCAGGACTGCATGCATTTAAATGTAAATATACTAGAAGTATGTGCTCTTACAACATTCTGCTGAAGGGAGGGCCAATACAAAGGTCGGGGTTCTGTGCTCTTACAACATTCTGCTGTTGAAGGGAGGACCAATACAAAGGTCAGGGTTTGCTCTCTTTCTACTCCCCAGTCAACACAAAGCATTTCAGACCCAAACTCTCCAGGAAGGTCTTCTGGAGCAAGTCAACAACTCAACAGCTCATCAGTCCTCGGAGGAGCATTCAACAGCTCTAGTAAACATCAGGGCCTGAAAGAGAACAAAATCCTAACAGGTTACACATTAACTTGAGGCTTATGCTATTTTCACTTTACCATAATCCTTTGTTTCCTTCCTTCTAATGAGCATGGGAATGTGATTGGTTGAGCAGATAACTGTAGCGAGTGGCAACGCTGTATAAGGAACTCCACACACACTGTCAAAACTGATCTCCGCATTTTTTGCAGTTTGGAATAAAATGTCTGCAACCTGTAAGAAAAGGAACACATAAACTTCCATTATTACTACTACTCAGAATGCTATTTGAGTCATGCAATAGCATGCATGAGATGGAAATAAACCCGAGGGAGATTTTCATTAAATTCTAAGATATAAATGGATTATTTATTACAATTCACTTTTTGAGTATCTAAGCTCAGGAGAGAAAATATTAGGCAACCAACTTAGACCTATCACAACCATCTTGAAACCTGGCATGCAAACATAAGCATTAACCAGTTCAGCTAGATTTAGGACCTACTCTGAGGGCATCATGAAATGTCAGGAAGCATGATCCATCCTGAAGACCAAGGATGCTTCCCAGACTCCCATTATGCCTTGACTCTCCAGAAGGATGGTTGGTTCTATTTCTGAAAGAAGTCCTCAGCGAACACTGCCCTAAGTATAGAGCTTATTTTGTGAAATACATTTTATCTTTTCTACATAAATCATTCATTTTGGGGGGGGGGGGGGTCCAAGACAGGAGTTTTTTGTTTGTTTGTTTTTCGAGACAGGGTTTCTCTGTGTAGCTTTGGAGCCTATCCTGGAACTCACTCTGTAGACCAGGCTGGCCTTGAACTCACAGAGATCCACCTGCCTCTGCCTCCCAAAGCACTGGGGTTAAAGACATGTGCCACTACGCCAGGCCAAATCAACCATATTTTAATGTTAGAATGCATACTCCCATCCAACACTATCTTATTCATAAACCATGTTAGCTTTTTTGTTTGGTTGATTTTTTTGTTTTTCAAGACAGGGTTTCTCCATGTAGTTTTGGAGCCTGTCCTGTATCTTGCTCTGTAGACCAGGCTGGCCTCAAACTCACAGATATCCTCCTGGCTCTGCCTTCCGAGTGCTGGGATTAAAGGCGTGCGCCACCATAGCGCGGCCCGGCCCAAATTAGCTTTTGAAAATGTTTTATTCTTATCCATCACTTACTCTTGAAGGGGAGGGGGAGTTGTTTGTTTTGGAGATTCTCAATACTGGCCTCAACCTCCCTCATGCTGGCTTTATGTGCATGTACCACCCCATGCCTAGCTTCCTACTTCAGTGTTTTTAAAAGTCTGTAACTATTTTTAAGTTGCAAAATGTGCAATTTCTAGTACTAAAATCAAGAACATCTCCAGAACTTTAATATCATTATCTGTAATGAATATGGGAAGAAGATAGCAGTCCAGTGATAGAGCACTCTGCCTGATACAGTCATAGTTGGGGACCAATCCCCAGTAACATACAGGCATACACACAAATGCTAGATAGACTACGTGTGTTTTTTTCAAATTTCACTATGTCCACAGAATTATTACACTGCAATACATATTTCTTCCTATGGGCTTTTTACTGATCTGTCATGCTTCTTAACATGAACCTAAACTGAGATGTATATTAATTGAAATGTAAGACTACCAAATTAAAAAAAAAAATCATGATCTTAAGTCTGCTAGAGATTCTCTTGCACTATCAGTTGCCTGGGCACATACCTAAAACATAAACCTGCAATCATAGAGTATAAGAAGAGATTTGGGGAATTCTTTTTTCGGTGAGATAAATACTGTCGGTTGCCTCCAACTGTCTGTACACACATCAATTTACTAGGAAGTTAGAAGTAAGCACATAATCTATTACTTTTGGGGGGCAGGTGTATATACTGAGAGCACCTATTGACATGAACCTCTTTTAAACCTAAAATGCGCCGGGTGTTGGTGGCACACGCCTTTAATCCCAGCACTCGGGAGGCAGAGCCAGGCGGATCTTTGTGAGTTCGAGGCCAGCCTGGGCTACCAAGTGAGCTCCAGGAAAGGCGCAAAGCTACACAGAGAAACCCTGTCTCGAAAAACCAAAAAAAAAAAAACAAAAAAACCTAAAATGCTCATTAGAAAGTTCTCTACACTGATGAGACACACAATTTCAAGATTCCTGATCATAGCAAGAGTCAGGACGGTGAAAAGCCAGCTCAATCAGGGCTTCAGTCTATCTACAATAATCAGCA
>CABHPP010116495.1:11957-37324 GCA_902168425.1 Peromyscus attwateri | reverse complement strand
CACAGTGTTGGGGTGACCCACAGACATCTGGCTTTTGTTGGTGCTGGGGATCTGCACTTAGGTCTCCATGTTTGTGTCACTGATCCATCCCTCTACTTTTTATTTAGATCAGAGAGATGCTCAGGGGAGAAAGACACTTCCTGCCAATCCCGAGGACCCACATGATGGAAGGGAAGACTCCCAAGAATTGTTCTCTGATTTCTATACACATGCCTTGGAAATATGTACCACTCTCTATAAATATTAATAAATATAATAAAAAGACTTAAAACTTTTAAAGTTTAAATTTATAAAGACCCACATTAAAGATGTAGTACCAAGCCAAGTCATCATTTCTGTTTGCTGTTCAGATGTCCTGGACATGGAGGTAGACCAGATAGATGCAGTTTCTGGCTGCAACTGGTGAAGGTCTGAATCTGTGTCCCTGGGTACAGGGAGCACCTGCTGTTTTGGATTCACTAAAGAGTACATGTATGTAGACAAATTTCTAAATGGTCTTATTAAATAAAAAACACGGAGCCAAATATAGGGGTGAAAGCCTTAGATCAGGGAAATAGGAATAGCCACCAACCAACCTTACCTCACCAACTTTGCAGCTTCCAAATGTGAGCTACTTACTGTCTACCCACGCCTTTATTGCTTTGCTGTTCTGCCCTCTCATTGGCTATCTTAGCCCAGCTACCTCACTTCCTCTTCCTACATAGCTCTGTCACTTTCTCTCTGTCTGTACAGACCTCCATGTCTCTATGGTTGGTACTGGGATTAAAGGCATATGCCACCACACTTGGCTCTTTTCCCTAGTGTGGCCTTGAACACACAGAGATCCTGCCTGCTAAGGGATTAAGGGCGTGTGCTGCCTGACTTCATGTTTACTTAAAATGGCTGGCCTTTCCCCCCTGATCTCCAGGCAAACTTTATTAAAGCACAAATAAAATATAACCACATTTCAGCACAAATAAAAATCACCACACATGTATTTTCCCATCAACCCTGGGCACTTTGTGCTTCTTTGAGTAGACATATGTACAGTGGCAATGAGTTTGATGTTTGATGGGCATGCTTCTAGCTGGGAATGAACAAGGCTATACTGCCCTGTGGTTCGGTCTTGCTCAGAGAGGGCTGTGTAGTATATGAAGCCATAGCTGGACATAGGGATTCTAATCCCTAATCTGGTCCCCCTTGGTGGGTGGTCCTCTAGTGAGTCTCTTGAACCTTATCATTTCCTTTTATAAAACAAAGGGTAATCTACTGGATGAGCTGGGATGTAAGATTTTAATCTATGAAGTATTTATATTTGATACATCTGCACATACTTTTGCCAGCGACCTGCACAGCTTTGGAACTGAACTGACCGAAGCTATGGAGAATGAAGAAATGTCAGACACAGAAAAGCTGGGATTGGGTGGGCCGTGCACTCTGATGGAGATGTACCAGCCGCCCAGAAACTCAGCACTTTTATTATATACAGCTGAATGAGGAGGTGGGTGAGTTAATTCTGTAAGGGGTGTCTCTGTAGGGGATAGTCTCAGGCTGCAGTTATCCAGGAGGAGGAAGCTGTGGTTGATACCTTAATCATACACTATCAACATCTGTACTTAGACCAGAGGAAGCCTTACCATTCCCATGAGTCTGAGGCATTAGAGTCCTTGACATGGCCATGCTCATGTCATGAATGCTCATTCATACAGGGGTGCATTAGTGCCCCACACCTCCCCATATTTTATTTCATAATGCTCCCAATGCAGCTTGACTTATAATTCAGAAGCAGGTCTGGGAAATCCCTGGAACCTGGCTAAAAAGATTAAGAAACAAAGCATTGTGGCCTCTGGCCTGGGTTATTTGGATTATCCTTCTCAAGTACTGGGAAAACTTGAAAACCAATAAGATCCTTCCTTGCAATGCCTCTTGGGCTGCTTGTAAAGGCCTGGTTGCTAAGGCGAGCTCTCTGCATGTTAGAGGTGTCTTGAGCTGCAGTTTCTGCATTGGCTTTACCAGTGCAGCCTCATACTCAGTACCTCAGAATCACTATGAGAACTGCGGTGGTTTGAACGAGAAGGATCTCCACAGGCTCACATATTTGCATGTTTGGTCTCTTGGTAGAACTGTTTTGGGAAGGATTAGAAGGTGTGTCCTTCTTAGAAGAAGTGTGCCACTGGCTTAGAGGTTTCAAAAGCCCATGACAGGCCCAGTCTCTCTCTCTCTCTCTGCCTCCAGCTCACAGAGAAGATGTAAGCCCTCAGCTACTGCTCTAGCACCTTGCCTCCTTCCTGCTGCCAAGCTTCCTGCCATGATGGTCATGGACTAACCCTCTGAAACTGTGAGTATGCCCCAATAAACTCTTCCCTCTGTAAGTTTCCTTCATCATGTTGTCTCTTCACAGCAGCAGAACAGTAACTAAGACAGAAGTTGGTACCAGGAGTGGGGTATTGCTGTGACAGGCCTGACCATGCTGCTTGTTGGAGGAATGTGGACTTTGGGACTGTGAATTAGGAAAGCAATTGAATGCTGTAAGTAGGGCCTAATGCGCCATACTAGTAGGAGCTTGGAAGACAGTAGTGCTGAGAGCCTTGTGGACTCCGGAAGACCAGCTCACGTGGTTTCAGAGGGGAACAACATTAGCAACTGGGTTTGAGACCACTCCTGTGGTGTTTTGGCAAAGAATGTGGTTACTTCCTGTCCTTGTCCAAAACAAAACAAAACAAAAAATCTGCCTAAGGCTAAATTGGAGAGTTTTGGATTAATATTATTGGCAAAGGAGATTTTAAGACAGCCTAGTATTGACTGTGCTATGTGGCTTTTAGTGATCACTCAGTGGTCGAGGAAACGTGAAGACGCAGAGGAGCATCTTTGCTGTGAAAGGCCCACCCATATTCTGTAGTGGGGGATGCATTTTTTGGGGTACTACATCTGCATTTTACAAGCAGGAAGTCCAATCCTATTTAGAACTTCCTCTTCCAAGGTTAACTATTGGGGTCATTTTAGATGTATTTTCTTTTTGAAAATTAATTAAATAATTTTTATTCTTTGTCAATTTCATGTATAGATTTCAATATGTTCTGGTTATTTGGAGTCCCCATTACCCCTCTAACCCTCTCCCACTCCTGCTGAACCCACTCTTTCTAACAAGTCCCCTCCTATAGTCATAGACAGGGTTTTCTTTTAATTTCCAGTGATCATGTTCTCATGCATGGATGTTTTGGATCTTAGAAGGACAATTCTTGGGATGTGGCCACTGCACCTGGGTCACAGGTGCTAATCTCTGGCCTAGTCCCTTCATTACCAACGAGGCATTTACTTTCCCAACTCTCTCGTCTTGGGTAGGGAGTTTACTAGAACTGCTGGGTTTTGTAGCCTTGCTGGCCCTACCAAACTGGCTGGGAATCCATTGCAAAACCCGAGGGCTGGCGTTCAGCCTCCTGACGACTTCCTTGCAGCAATGGGGACTCCGTAGAGCCCTGCAAGTAGGTGGTGGCCCAAACCCACCGTCTATTGTGGTGGATAGGTTCATATTCTTAGTTAGTTTGAAACTCCTAACTGCCAATGTGACTGGATTTGAAGATAAGGTATAATTAAGGTCAAATGAGGCTGGAAGAGTGGACCCCTGATGCAGTGGGTTTGAGGTTTTTCCAAGAGTGAGACACTTCTGATCCCTCCACACATAGAGCAAAGGCCACATTAGGACACAGGGGTGGTACCACAGGCATCACTAGAGGCCGATCTTGCCTCTGTCTGGACCTTGGGTGTCTACCTTCTGAACTGAAAAGGACCGTATCTAAGTAGTCTACCATTGAGACACATAATTAGCACTAGTTGTCTAATTTTTCCAGTGTCTGGTGTTCTGTTCAGGCAGCCAGAGCATACAAATACGTCTGAGCAAACTCAGGTACTTTGGAGCTGGCCTCAAGGGCCATTCCTCACCACCACTCAGCCTGTCTCCTTTCTAACAGGACCCAGACATTCTGAGATATAGGGTCAGGTGGGACCAATATGGATCCGTTCAAGCCAGTCTATACATTGAGCTTTCTGTGTCATGGACATTAGAATATTGGGCCAATCAGAGGGAAGCCGCAGGCTTGTGTTAGTGGTTGAGGAACTGAAGATTCTCTAGGCTCTTCTCTGTGATGATTAATCTTCATCATCAATTAATTGGATCAGATCTTGTGGGAACATATCTCAGAGTGTATCTATGAGGGTGTTTTCAGAATGCTTTAACCAAATAGAGAAGACGCACCCTGAATGTGGCTGGAACTATCCCCTGGGGAACGCCTCAGGCTGAATAAAAGGAGAACACAGAGCTTCAGTGATGGCTACTTTCATGTCAGCTTGACACAAGCTTTTGAGAGAAGGAAGCTTCAACTGAGAAAATGCCTCCATGAGATCAGGCTGCAGCCAAACAAATCAGTGATCCATGGGAGAGGGCCTAGTCCATGGTGGGTGGTGCCATCCCTGGGCTGGCGGTCCTGGATTCTACAGGAAAGCAGGCTGAACAAGCCATGATGGGCAAGCCAGTAAGCAGCACCCCTCCATGGTCTCTGAACCAGCTCCTGCCTCCAGGTTCCTGTCCTGTTTGAGTTCCTGTCCTGGCTTCCTTCAGTGATGAACAGTGCTGTGGAGGTGTAAGCCCAATAAACCCTTTCCTCCCCAACTTGTTTTTTGGACATGGCGTTTCATCACAGCAACGGTAATTCCAACTAAGACAAGGGCTTCACCTCTCTCCGCCTCCTGACTGCAAATGCAACATGACCAGCCACTTCACACTTGCTCTGCTCAATTACTTTCCCATCATGATGGACTGGACCAAGCCATGAGCCCAAATAAACAAAAGTAACTGCTATACTTTCTTCAGGTGTGAGAGAGGATGTCTGGAGCATGGGCACTAGTGACAGGCACCGCACTGCCATGGGGCTGGAGGCACCTCAGAGCTGAAGTCTTGGAGGTGGGAGAACCTGCCTAAGCTGCGTGTCGCTTTCCTGTTACCTGATGACAAAGCCTGTCCATCGTCTTGGGGAATCGTTCTGTTTCCTGTGTTCTGTTACTAAAAGCATCCTACCAGGAACTCTCCATGGTTTCCCACACAGCAGTCAGAGCGAGCTTGCCAGAGTACAAAGCTGACTCACCCACTTCACAGCCTGCGTCTTTCAGTGGCTTTCTGTTCTGTACGTCATTGGGCCCGAGGACCTCAGTTCCAAGAGCCTGGCACTGTGAGGAAGTCAGGTGATTTCCCTCAGCAGAAAACAAGCGCGAACTTTAATTAATTAAAAATTTTTTTTTTAACGTCTGAGTGCTCTGTCTACATGTACCCGTGCTTGCAGAAGAGGACATCACATCATGTTACAGATGGTTGTGAGCCACCCTGTGGGTACTGTGTTGAACTCAGGACTTCTGGAAGAGCAGCCAGTGCTCTTAGCCTCTGAGCCATCCCTCCAACTCCCTCACTACACTTTTTAAAGATAGTCATCTCAAACCACTGGGAAAATGACCAAGGATAAGGCAACAGCTTTTGACGAATGAAGCTATAGTGGTGGGTGCACATGGTGTTTATAAGCATCCAATTGGGAGGCACTATAGGACACTCAAGAAGAAAAACATACTCGGTTTTCAACCTGGTTCCTCTTCTTTTTTTAAGATTTATTTATTTATGTATTTATGGAGATGGAGCTGGGGTTACAAATGTTTAATTCTGGCTTGTTCTTCCTGATGCTGGACCTCCATCCTGAAGCTTCCCGAGAGGCCCTTCAGCAGAAAAAAACAAAAACACAAAATAAAACAGAAGCAAACAAAATACCCTTAGATGGTTTCAAGGGACTTAAGAGTTTCTGTGTCAAGAACCAGGGTGAGCTGGGCGGTGGCGCACGCCTTCAATCCCAGCACTTGGGAGGCAGAGGCAGGTGGATCTCTGTAAGTTTGAGGCCAGCCTGGTCTATATAGCGAGATCCAGGACAGGCACCAAAACTACAGAGAAACCTTGTCTCGAAAAACCAAAGGTGGGGGGAAGAACTAGGGTGAAGGGCTGGAGAGATGATGGCTCAGGGTTAAGAGCACTGGCTACTCTTCCAGAGGTTCTGAGTTCAATTCCCAGCAACAACAGGGTAGTTCACAACCATTTATAATGAGATCCAGTGCCCTCTTCTGGTGTACAGATGTACATGCAGACAGAGACTCATACATAAAATACACAAATAAATCTTTAAAACAAAAACAAAAACAAAAAAAACCAAGCAAACAAACACTCGAGGTGGTCAGAAATATAGGAGTTCTGGACTTGTTGTTGACGTAGGGTCTGTAGCCGTAGGGCGGGGGGGGGGGGGGGGGGGAGGGGGGACTGTACTAAATACTGGAAGTTAGTCACAGGATTGAACAAATTGTAGGATGCATAGTTGGTGTCTACCAAAAAAGGGTGAATTCCTTGGTGTGAGGAAGACATTCTTATGCTGGGTATGAGCAAGGCTTGGGATTTGAAAAGACTGGTATGTTGTCCCATTGGATTCTTCCATCTATTCATTGAATGAGGACCTGTGGCCTTAATAGCTGGACATGGCAGGTTGATTTCAGGGGCAACCACAGAATAGTTAGTTTTTTTTTTTTTTTAAACTTTTCAAATATTTATTTTTTAATTTATGTGTGCCTGCCATTGTATATGTGTATGTGTGTGCAGGTGCCCACAGTGGCCAGAAGAGGGCGTTGGATTCCTTGGAGCTAGAGTTCTAGGCAGTTGTGACATGGGTTCTGGGACCAAACTTGGGTCCTTTGGAGGAGCAGCAAGTGCTCTCAGCTGTGGGGCCAACATCTCTCCAGCAACCCCTCCTGAGCATCTAGTTTAAGGAGAAGCTGTTATAAGCACCTCAAGGTGCATGCAAGTGGTACGGATCTACCCTTGAGGACCTCCAATCACCAGGCTCTGCCATAGAACATACCCTGTGGCCACAGGATGGTCGGACCCAGCCCCTCCAGATGCAGGTGGCCAAGCTCTGCCCTACAGAGTAAAAAGCCCAAGCTTAGGACCTGAAAATCACCAATCCCCACCCTGGAAATCCCCACCCTGGAAAGGACCCCCTCCCCAGAAACCCTGTATAAACCCTGTCTTCTGTTCAGTTTTCTGCTGCTTTTTGCCTGAACAGAGGCAGCCACCTCCTGGTTTTTCCCCTCTCAATAAATCTCTTGTATGAAGTTTGTTTGTGGTGTTCCTTGGCTCCTGACTGCCAGGATACCTTTCCCTTCAGAGCTGTAACACTTGCACCGGGGAAGCCTTTTCCCTCAGAGCTGTAACACCACTGTGGGAGAGAAGAGCACCAGAGAAGGCCTAGCAGTGGTCTCTGCAGATAGCAGCAGCTCTCTGCCCAGCCTGTGCTGAATGGACTGTTGTCTCCTGTATATCTTGTAAACAGCATACAGCAAGACTCCAGAAAATTCAATCTTTGCCTTTTTAAAATTAAGGATTTATTTATGTGTATGTGTGTATATCTGTGGGTGGACATGTGTAACACAAGTACAGGTGCCCATGGAGGCCAGAAGAGGGTGTAATTCCTTGGTTGTTAACTACTCCACACTGGTGCTGGGAACTGAACTCAAGTTCTCTGGAAGAGCAGTATATGCTTTTTTTTTTATTATTTTATTTTATTTTTCTGAGAGAATCTTAGTGTGTATCCCAGCTGGCCTGGAATTTGCTGTATAGACCAGACTGGCCAGAAGCTGACAGAAATCCACCTGTGAGATCTCAAGTATTAGGACTAGTCCAGCCTCATACATGCCCTTAACCACTGAGTTGTCTTTCCAGCCTGAATCTTTACCTTTTAAGTAAGAGATATGGTCCATTTGTCTTCCGTCACTCAAGTGATGCTGCATTCTGTAAGGTACACTGGGAAAATCTGATGCTCTGTCCTTTACTGAACATGTCTGCAGCTGGTCACCTAAAAAGACAAGGACCACAACCTGCTAATATTTGGAAGTCACAAGTCCAGGGTAGTGATTTTCAATGCAGTTTCCAGGCAATCGCCATGACTCTTCCATTGACTTTCTCAAGGTAAACCCCTGGCTGGAGTCTGTGAGGACCTGAAGGCATCTTGAAGTCAGTCTGCCCTCGGGCATCCCAGTCAGCTTTGGATCCAGGCTGAAAGGCAACCCCAGTCAATGTAAGTTCAGAGACCTTGGAGAAGCGATTGTTCCTCCCCACTGGACGTGCCACACTGTCTCTATTAGTGTCTGATTTTGTTTAGTGCAGTCTCTCAGCACGTCGACACTTCCACAGAGCCACCCCATAGGATCAAAATATCAACATCAAGCAGTCACACAGCTTATTGAGACTCAATGAGAAAGGGTCTCTACTCTCTTTTCTTATTTCTCAGAGATGGTAGTCCCAGAACTTTGCTGGTTATTAGAGCTTCCTGGGGAACTTTCAAATGCTCAGTGCCCATCATGCATGCCATATCTGGAGGTGGGACCCAGTATTTCTCTAACCCTCTGGTAATGCCAACAACATATGGCCAAGTTTGAGAGTCAACGCATTAGAATTCCACGTACTCAAGTCTCAGCTTGGACCCAGGGATTCACACACCTGCTGGCGTCCCACAAGCCGTGACACCCTCCAGGAGAGTCTGAGGCCACTTTCATGTGCATCGTGTGGGATCTCCATAAACTGAAGATTCAAACCGCACATCTGAAGCAGGGCTGAGAAGGTCCCAGTGTGACTGTTGCTGCCTGTGAAGGACCTCAGGTGTGTGGCCAGAGGCTGGAGTCCCAGCCTAACACATGGCATTTATAGGAGATGAATTGCTGTTGGGTTGGGTGATATATGGTGAATGTGAGGATTCAGGCCAAGAATGACACATCCTAAGCTGAGTTATGTGTCCATTTCCCCCATGGACAGTTTTTAGCGTCCCTGCAAATGTTTTGAGTAGCCGTCTCTTGTTACTGCAGAACAAATGCATCAGGTGGGCTTTCCAGGCTGGAAGGAATTTACACTTGAAGTCCCTTGGACATTGCCACGCTCTGGCTCCTGGGGCTGGTGTGAGGGCTGGGGTGGAGTGAAGCTGTCGTCATGTCTGTAGCCCACAGTTTGTTGAGTGCTACTGTGGACTCTGTGGTGAATATTTGATGACAGTGTTCTTAAATCAAAGTCTTTCCCACTCAGGAATGATATTTCATACAAATGTTCCCTTCAGGCATACAAGAGTGTTAAAAGGTACAAAGCGAACAAGTCATATGTTACTGTAGGCCACCAGGCACCCCCCCCCCACTAACCTACAGAGATTGTGGGTGAAGATTGGTCACCAGGGGGCAGTATTGCTCAACAAAGGGTTTTCCGCAGGCTTGCCCAATCTGAGGATATAACCTGACTCCCCAAATGTCTGACTGTATTAATATTCCACAGCTACCCATAAACAATTAAAAACACAGCAAGGCATCTGTATGTACTAGACCTTTAAGAACGTCAGTTAAGGGTGCTTGCCGTGAAGGCTGCTGACCTGAGTTTGATCCCAGGAACCCATGCGGTGGGGATGGAGAACGGACTCCAGAAAGTTATTCTCTGGCGTCCCTACACATACCCCATAAACAAGCAGATAAACAATGTTAAAAAAGAATGTTGGCTTTGAAAAATAGAAAGCTCCCCTCCCCCTTTCCCTCACAGTTTTTATGAGGCCCAGGATGGTTGTTTCTGCAGATGGGAGAGCGATCTTTTCCTGGGAGAAGCCGTGCTCTGTCAGCACAGTTGGACACAGGGGCAGCCTTGGCAAGCAGAGGATTTCTCTCTGAGCAGCAATTGCTCTGTGGGGGACATGCAAGCTTGCTGCCTCAGTTTCTCCTGAGACACAGGGATTCACAGAAGGCTCTTAGGTCATGCAGCCTGGATGGATTTCTGTGTGGTCTCTCTTTAAAGTGTCTAGCCGTGGCAGTGCTGGCTTATCCTTCCTCCACCGAATGTGGTCTGCTGTGGCTTCACAAGGAGGCTTCACCTTTGTGTTACTGGCTAAGCCCTGGCCTGCTTCATTGCCAGGTTTCTGCTTCTTCTGCCTGGAAATGGATGTGACCCTGAGCCCCGGGGTCCTGTGAGGAGCCCAGCTTCCATGCCCTCCCAGTCACAAGCAGTGGCCTGCCTGGCTCTGCCTCTCAGGCACTAAGACCTCCCAAGAGTACAGAAGCTCCCCAGGGCTGTCACCCAGGTAGACTTTCTTTACAGCATGCCAGCCATGAGGCTGGGGTTCTCTCTCTCTCTCTCTGTCTCTCTCTGTCTCTCTCTCTCTCTCTCTCTCTCTCTCTCTCTCTCTCTCTCCAGTGTCCTTTCTTTGGATGAAGGCCATGGGGTCACCATGGGGATCAGAGAGCTTGATACCAGCAGATTTTGTATATAGTATTGGTGAAAAGCCAGCTGAAAACTGAGGTAGCCACCAAACATGGAGGCAGGCCAGAGAACTTTCTGTTTTCTTGGTATTTCCTTTGAATAAATGTGGGGAAAATTCTCGAGAGGTTCTCTGATGCCCCAGAGGGGTCTAGGCAGCCCCTGCTCTGCATTCTGGGACCCACATGACCATAACTAACCTTGTTTGGATTTGGTAGGAGAAGGCTGGACCTGGAGAGAAATGAGTCCTACGTGGCCTCAGGTTCATAGAGAGATGCAGAACTCTGGCCTCTTGGACTTTGTTCCTGCTGCATCAGATCCACCTGGTTCCTAATCCCACAAAAGTTGAGTCTGTCCAAGGCTACGAGGCAGTGGGTGTGAGGACTCAGGTGGCTTCTCCCTAGACCTCCAGCATGAGAGGGACTTGGGTAAGTGGAAGAAAGATGCAGGAGCATATCTGAAGGCGAGGTCAATACAAATACATTTTTTTTTTATGGCAAGAAACATAATGAACTGGTTGGGAGTGGAGACCTCTGCCCTGTTGGTGTGGAAGCAGAAGAGTGTTTAGCAATATGGGGATCGAGAAGAGATTCAGGGGTCAGTTTTGGGAGGCTAGTCAGGTAAGATTACTTGCCACTGAGTGGTTTGGAGGGGGAGACATCACTGGGGTATTCAGATAACTGAAGATGTGACTGGCACTTGGGCAGCAGGGAGTAGGTAGAATTTTAAATAAAGTGCCTATGCTGCTTCATGAGAGTGTCAAACATTGTTAGTTGTCCTTGTTCCATCTTCCACAGTCATTGAAACCTTAGTTCTGGATTGCTTATGGCCTGCCTTTCCTAGAATCCCTTGCAGCTAGGTGCAGTGTAGACAGGCACACAGGCATGATGGGATAGCATTCAGAAATCTTGACATTTTTTTGCCATACTTGTGGTCAGCATGCTTTTCGTGGGAGCCCAGCTGGGAGGCCAGCTCCCACAGTTTACAGCAGGGAACTGTTGAGGAGAGAGGGATAAGAGATTTAGATAGAAGGGTAGAGGGGAGAGAAACAGACAGAAACATAGGATAGCCTCAGGAAGGCCTGGATCATTATCCACCAGCCCTCTTGTCTCTTCTAAAGGGCCTTTTATAGGAATGCCAAGAGGTGGAGCAAAAGACCTCCCCCTAGCTAAGCCAAGTGCAGACCCTTTCCAATCACCTAGAAACCACACACATGGTCAAGCAATCCTCTAATGCAGCTCTGCTGGGTAAAGCAAGCTCAGCTCTCACTAGGAAACCTTTGTGGGCCTCCACACTTGTGTCTCAGGGAAGATGAGAGAGAGAGAGAGAGAGAGAGAGAGAGAGAGAGAGAGAGAGAGAGAGAGAAACTAGTCAGTTTTGGGCTTTGGTTAGGGGTAGTGGCTGAGCACAGACCCCTGTCTGGGGAGGAAGGTATCAGGAACATGAAGGGAGTGAGGTCACCTCAGAGGGTTTGACTTAGAGGCTTCTCAGTTCTCTTTTCTCCTTCCAGAACGAAGAACCTGCAAGTCGTCTGGAGCTCGCTTGCAACTCAGGCCAAAGTGGGGACTCAGGGTTGACGGAAACACCTCTCTCTTGCCCTTAAAAAAGTCACCGATCAGCAAAATGGTGAACACATGCTCTCAAGCCAGTCAGCAGAAAGACTTTATAAACTACCCTGGTGGTGAAGAGACTGGTCTCAGAAATGGGCTGCACAGGCTTAATAATGTGTTATCTTAGGAACAGGACAAGGCAGGGTGAGGCTCCTGGTGGCCATGAGAAGCAGCAGTGGAGGAATCGGCGGGATTCCATTTTGTACATATAACGTGTACTCTGAGGTTTATGTCCACTACAGGTGTGAATGGGTGTTAGTGCCCGGCTGGGTAAAGCACGGGGTGTGGCAGATTCCAGAGAACTTGCCAGGTGTCCCTTCTTCCGGTGGCCATGTTTAAAGTCTCAATGCTGGTCATTTGATGAATCCTAGAGGAGGAGGCTGTCATCACAAACATGGAAATAAAACATGGAGGCCTCTGCAGTGCTGGTTGTGGTTTCCAAAGTGACATTTCCAGCAGCCCCCCCACTTTGCACAGTGCTGTGCTCAGAGTGTGGATTGTCTTGACTGTGTGCTGAAGGAAGAAGGTGGTGTGGGTATCGTTGGGATTTCCCAATGACTTTGCCTTTTTTTTGCGTGTGGTGAGGTGGCTGTAAGTGAATGGATATTGTTGGCACAATCATAGCTTTCTATTTAAAAGAAAACAGATGGTCAGCATCAGAGTGACCTCGGAGTTAACACCTGAGATCACAGAAGGACTTCTCCGAGTCAAGAAAGCGGTTAGAACCGGAATGCAGTGCACTGGGCACACATGAATGGTGCTGACAAGGCACCAAACGCAGCTTCCTGTGAAGTTTTATTGCTTACCTTAGGGCCGTGCGGTGAGTTGCGTATTAGAGGGTGAAATAATTTGCTGAAATCTCACTTCTTCCTCTTAAAAAGTCACTGATTAGCAAAACTGTGAACAAATTACTTTCAAGCCAGTCAGCAGCAACATAGTTTATATAAACAAATTCCCTGGTGGTGAAGAAGCATTCTAAAAAATGGGGCACGTGGCCGTAATAATATGGTTATCGTAGGAGGCAACAAGGACGACATATTAGCCCATCTAGGATGGGAAGCTCTTTCATGCCATGCTCTAAATTATGGCAACGCAACAAAATAAGAAGCTAAAGGGAAATATTGATAAACGACACAAATTAAAAGCTTCTATATGTCAAGGACACTATTAAGCAAATTTTAAAAGCCAACCATGCAATAACCCATTAAATTAAAATACAAAGCCAATCTTCAGTTTAGTAGCTTCCCACTGCTAAAGAAAATATCCACAGCATCCTGCAGTGGCAGCTGAAGACCAGCTTTCCTTGCAATCCTTCTTTTTTTTTCCCCTTTGTTTTTTGGAGACAGGGTTTCTCTGTGTAGTTTTGGAGCCTGTCCTGGATCTCGCTCTGTAGACCAGGCTGTCCTCGAACTCACAGAGATTCTCCTGCCTCTGCCTTTCCAGTGCTGGGATTAAAGGCGTGCACCACCACTGCCCCGCCACAACCCTTCATTCTTAATTGTGATGGGTTTCTAAGGGGTCTGAGGTGGACCCCCTGTGGCCCTGTAAGCTCCACCTCCTCATGCCCTCCCCTGCTCTCTCCTCTCCTTGAGTGTTTGTGCGTGGTGGACTTGCTTGTACCCTGTGGCATCTGGGCAAGGTGGGACATGCAGAGGGACCCCCCCTCACTTGACTGGGATGTGTGTTATACCTTGGGGTGACCGTGGCTCTCACAAACTGAAAGTCTAAGGATGATATTGCCATGATCAAGTCTCTCGGTGCTGTTTACACAGAGCATATGCTCCCTTCAAACCTCTGAGTCACATGTCAAGGGTTTTCACGACGGTTTTTTTTTTTTTAAAGATTTATTTATTTATTATGTATACAGTGTTCTGTTTGTATGTATGTCTGCACACCAGAAGAGAGCACCAGATCTCATTATAGATGGTTGTGAGCCACCATGTGGTTGCTGGGAATTGAACTCAGGACCTCTGGAAGAGCAGTCAGTGCTCTTAACCTCTGAGCCATCTCTCCAGCCCTTCACGACGTTTTTAACTTTTCCATTTAGCATTGTAACAGATATGGTGTCTGTAACCGGTGCCTTTTTGCTGGTGTGGTGCTGGAGATGGAGTCAGGACCTCATGTGTTTTTTTTTTTTTTTTTTTTTTTCCCCGAGACAGGGATTCTCTGTGTAGCTTTGTGCCTCTCCTGGAACTCACTTGGTAGACCAGGCTGGCCTCGAACTCACAGAGATCCGCCTGCCTCTGCCTCCCGAGTGCTGGGATTAAAGGCGTGCGCCAACACCGCCTGGCCGACCTCATGTGTTTTAATCAAACATTCTACCCCTGAGTTCTCCTCCCATCCCCCAGGCTTTTAAAGAAATGGGGTCTTCCTAAATTATCCAGGCTGGATACAACTTGTCCTCCTGCCTCAGCCTTCCTAAGTCACCACGCTCAGCTTTTAGTTTTATTATTATTATTGTTTGTTTTTGAGACACAGTCTCATTATGTAGACCAGGCTGGCCTTGAACTCACAGAGATCCACCTACCTCTGCCTCCTGAGTGCTGGGATTAAAGATGTGCGCTGTCATGTCCAACTCTAACTTTTTATTTTTAAGATTTATTTAAAAAATTTTAAATTATGTATGTGTGGAGGCCACAAGAGCACATTGGATCCCTGGGAGCTGAACTTACAGGTGGTTGTGAGCCACCTGAATCAAATGGAAACTGGATTCTCAGCAAGAACCGTGGGCTGAGAGAGAGAGAGAGACAGAGAGAGAGAGAGAGAGAGAGAGAGAGACAGAGAGAGACAGAGAGAGAGACTGTTGAGCCATTTCTCCAGCCCTGCCCAGTTTTTTGATCAACAATCACTGTATATTACTATTATAATTAATTTGGGGGCCACAAAAGCGCTCACACACGGTGATGAACTGATAGAATATTATTTTAAGTTGTGTTACTTGTGTTTATGTTGCATTTGTTTAACTCTGTGAAGCTGTGTTACTGTGCCTGCCTAAAACACCTGATGGTCTAATAAAGAGCTGAACGGCCAATAGTGAGGCAGGAGAGAGGCTAGGCGGGCTGGCAGACAGGGAGACTATGTAGAGGGAGAAATCTGGGAGGAAGAGAAGTAGCCAGAGAAGAAGGAGGACATCAGGGATCAGCCATGGAGTAAGAGTACTAGCTTAGAGTACTCTTACTCTTAGTAAGAGTACTTAGCTACTCAGCAAGCCATGGAGTAAAGAGTAAAATTTACAGAAGTAAGAGAATGGGAAAAGCCCAGAGGCAAAAGACAGATAGGTTAATTTAAAGTTAAGAAAAGCTGGCTAGATACAAGCCAAGCTAAGGCCAGGCATTCATAAGTAATAATAAGACTGTGTGTGTGATTTATTTGGGATCTGGGTGGTGGGCCTCCCAAAAGAGCAAAAACAAAAAACAATAATGAACTTAATGTACATTCTGGCTGACGCCACATCTCTTCTTCTCTACTTTTAGGCCTTCTCTATTTCCTGAGACATGTAATGTTGAAATTAGGCTAATTAATATCTCTATCATGACTTCTAAATAAATCCACTAAGTGAAGGGATTTTTTTTTAGATTTATTTATTTATTATGCATACAGTATTCTGCCAACATGTATATCTACATTATAGATCTCATTAAAATGATTGTGAGCCACCATGTGGTTGCTGGGAATTGAACTCAGGTCCTCTAGAAGAGCAGCCACAGAGATCCGCCTGCCTCTGCCTCCCGAGTGCTGAGATTAAAGGCATGTGCCACCACTGCCCGGCTACAGTAAACTTCTATTTTTTTAAAAAAATAGGTTATTTGATGATTCATATGATTCTACTTTTGAGCCAAAGGTTTTTCTACTTGGAGTGTATCCCATAGTTACGTTAACATGTGTGCACATATGTGGATGTGTGTACATATCATATTCATGCTGATGCTCCTGCACATAAATAAGACTGGTTACTCCAGCATTATTATTCACAATGGACAATAGACCTTGGCCAAATTCAGCACCTTGGTGGTTTGAATGTCACCATAGACTCAGGTGCTTGATTGCTTAGTCCCCAGCTGGTGGCACATTGGAGGAAGTATGCCAGGGGGGGGGGGGGCGGGCGGGCTTTAAGGCTTCAAAGCCAGGTGCTATTCCAGTTTTCTTTTTCTAGATCATTGAGGCGGTCCTGGGCTGTGTGGACTCCTGTGAGGTCGGCAGTTCCCTTATGTTAGAGATGCCATCTTGCTGCCACAAAATCAAGAACATTCTAGAAGGCCAGGGGTTCTGGTCTTGGGCACACATGACTCTTCGCTTTGGCATTTGTTCCAGGGCTATTTCCAGATTCAGGCCGATTCCTCAGGAGAGCATCCTTATACAGTCACAAGCCAGGAGTGTGTCCTCAGAAAGGCCTGGTTCTGTTTTGGGAAGTGACGCTGGGAAAGTAGGCATCAAAACTTACTGCGCTGTTTCTTTGGGAGAAGTTTCTGGAAATGGAAACACCGAGTCAAAGACCATGAATACATTTAAAGCTTGGGATTAAAAAAACAAGGATCATGGGGAGCGTTCAGCCCAGTGCGCACAAACCTCAGGTGACCTGTCCCTCACGGTGGGAGAGCTGGTAGACAGGTGGGTTGGGTCATAGTAGGAAGCACTATCCCCGGAGTCCATGCCGTGTGGACCATCAGGGGGCGGCTGTCTCCTACCGAGCATGTGGACTTCACTCCTTCCCGGGACACAACCCTGCTGGACCTGACATAAGCTGAGAGGGTCACACAGGGTCCAGCTTCTCGGCTCGTCAGCTAGACATGTCCAACGTTTACGATGTTGTCATCCACAGAATCCATAATGGAGAACCACACAATGGACTTACCAAAAAAAAATCATAAAACCCTGCATAATGTTTTGAGTAGGTTTATGATCCTGCGCTGGGCCACATTCACGGCTGTGCTCGGCCGCATGTGAAGCTGGAGGTTGGACACTCTCATCTGACTTTACCTGTCACCCTAACTCACTAAGTCCCCTATTTCTACACCCTGTGTCATATTTTACTGTTTGAAGTTCATTGCTTTTTCTTTTCCCCCCAAATGACACAAGAATCCTGGTATCGTCAGTTTTTTCCCCCTTTGCTTCCCATCTCGCTGCCTACCTGCTTGCCAGCCCTTTCCTTGAGCTGACCTCCAACAGCAGGCCCTTCTCCAGCAGCCCTCTGTGAACCCCTCTCTTCCGAACCTCTGCCTCAGGGTCTTCTGCTGGGGACAGGACCCAAGGCAGCAGAAAACTAATCTGCTGGGGACAGGAACCAAGGCAGCAGAAAACTACTTTTTTCTTCTTTGAGAGAGACTCTCATGCAGCTGAACTTCTGATCTCCCTGCCTTCACCTTCCAGATGCGGGGTTTATGGGTGTCCGCTACCACACCCAGTTCGTGTATGCTGGGGATTGAACCTAGGGCTTCGGGCATGCTGGGCAAGCTCTCTACCAACTGAGATGTATTCCCAGCCTGAAAATCTAATATTTTTGACTTGTTAATTTTAAAAACATATTTTTTTTGGATGAAATGTGCACAGAGCCTTGTTTATTTAGTCTCTTTCTTGGATTCATTTTCCTTTCCTTCTGGCCATATTAAACCTTCCTAGGACTTTCTCCAAAGAGCTTGTGGAACAAATTCTCTGAAATGATAAATGTGTGAGAATAGCACTATTACTCCATTGTGTGAAGTAATTTGATTTATGCTTGCTTTTAGATCAAAATGCTTTTCTTTCAAAATGTGCATTTCTTTATAGTTTGTGTTTTACATCCTGTTGCCATTGAGAGGCCCAGTGAAAATCTCATTTTCACCTTTTTGTAGGTGATGTGGGCTACATTGAGTTCCTTTAAAAGGCTATGTTGAAGCTCCCCAAATTCTTCTCTTTGTTGAGAATTTAATACATACATATATGCATTTTGATCAAGTCCATCCCCTCCCTTCCTCCTCCGCTCCCCTCCCTTCCAATTCCTCCTCTATATCCCCACACTATTCCCTCCCAATTTCATGTCTCTTCTTCCTCTTCCCTCTCCATTTTCATCCCCCCCCCTTTTCCCACAGAGTCCGTGTAGCGGTGCCAGTATGTGTGTGGATGGAGGGAGGGCCACCTACCAGCACAGGGACAGCCTCTCGAGGGGATGGGTTGAGGTGTCAGTCTCTCGCACCCATGCAGGTGCCTTATTGGAAATAACGCTGCTGTAGACGGGACCGTTAAGATGAGGGCGCCGTGGAGCCGTGTCTCATGCAATAGGACTGCTGGCCAACGAGAGGCAGACTCAGGGGGACATCCAGGTGACCGTGGTGACAGAGGAGGCAGCTATCTACAAGGCAAAGATGGCTTGGGACTCCAGATGCCCTGCCTCTGGTGCTGACTGACACCATGCCTTTGGACTTCTGCCCGCTATGACTTCTAGGACAGGTGGGACAGTCCGCCTTCAAGCTGCCTGTTTCTGCTACTTTGTGGGTGACCCTAGGAGATGGGTATGTTGGTAATCGACAGTTCCTTCTGCAAGATTTAAAATTTCATTTCCTTCCCCTCCCTCTTCATTCACCTTTTTGTTTCTTGGAGTAGGGTTTCTCTGTAGCCCATGCTAGCCTTGAACTTGTAATCTTCCTGCCTGTGTCTCCCAAGTGCTGGGATTGTAGATGTGTGGCACCACACCCAGCTAGCACACTTCTTTTCTTTATAAAGTATCTAATCTCAGGTATCCTGCTGTAGCAGTAGACAATAGACTAAGATTCCTGGTGAAGCTCGCTGAAGAAGCACCGATGTCATCTAAGGCATCAGGCATTCCTGAACTCTCCTGCCTCCTAGTGGAGTGGAGTTAGGAATAATATTCATGCTGAAGGACACCACACCCTGGTGAGCAGCTTGCTCTCTCTGTCTGAGCAGCTAGACACAGGGGCCTCTGCAGATGTGGAATTCAGAGAAGTGGGCAGCCCTGAGCAGAGGTATCATGCCTTGGGAGCATGCTGTGGTTGTTTGTCTCTCCTCTGTTATTTGGAGGTTGATCAATCTCTTCAGAAGAACAGGGGCTCATTTTTCATTGACAGAGGGTGCAGAGCCACCAGAAAACAAAGCATTCAGTAAATGCTCACCCTTTGAGTGCACATGACATGCGTGTGCACACGTACGTGTGTGTGTGTGTGTGTGTGTGTGTGTGTGTGTGTGTGTGTATGCATGTGCCCAAGTGACTACATTCTTTCTGGGGGATACAAGGTGGTCAGTTTGGCTCCTGTATTCTGGATAGGAATGTAAACTCCTGGGAGTCTGTGCCCTGAGGCACACATACCTGGTAGCTGTGAGAGAGGAGAAGGAACCCATGGAAATGACTGTATGGTTGAGCCGGCCTGGCAATCGCTTGGAGTTGGGGTAAACTCAGATGAGCTTCCAACATCCACAGGGATGTGATTGGCCTACCCAAGGTGCCGTTGTCTGATTGCAAAGGCCACTCCGCAGAGAGCCAACCCCTGGAGGATGCATCTGTGCCACTCTGTACCTGAGGTTACATGTCCGTGGTGGTCTGGGGTCCCTTTATCAGCTATGATGTTGATTATTAATATTATGGTTTGCTGTGGTGCTGGGATGGAAGCCAGAGCCTTGGATATGCTGAGCACCTCCTCTAGTTTGAGTGACACCCTTAGTTTTCTGTTATTGTTGACTCTGACTCAGTGCCGTGTGCATGCTAACTGCATGCTCTGTCCCCGAGCAACAGCCTCGGTCCTCTGTTCTCACTGACTTGGAAGTTTCCCTCAGTTCAATATGGCCACCTTGAGGGGAACTCTTCTACCCACCTGCCAGCCTTCTCTAGAAGTTCAGAGCCACATGGAATGTGTCAGCGGAGCCGTGTGTCTCTAAGCCCACAGCTACTTGCACGAGCATTGCATTGGGTGTTGAGCCAGTTCCCTGCCTTCTGACGTAGCACATTCTAAGGCCAGGAAACCAGCCACGGCACTCCTACCAGGACTTGATTTTGGCCCTGCCTCTCCTGTGGGGACCTCAGAAACTATGGGCTTCCCTCAGCCTCATTTCCCCCATCTTTAAAGGGACATCCTTACCTGTGCCCGGACACGGTGTGAGAATCAGAGAATGCATATGAATAATAGTGTCTGGACAGGGATGCTGTAAGGAAGGGGCTGTTGACAATACCTTGGATTCATTGCCTCTGATATTTCAGGTAATACGTTTTCCCTTAAATGGAACAAAAAATTAACTTCTTTGTGCTGTTCTCTCTCTTTTTCTGTTATATGTGCATGTATGTGGACAGATGGGCAAGAAAGCTCTAGAAATCTGTGTGAACTGTCATCGAATAGAAGTCACTTTCTTGTGCTGAAAAATTGAAGACCAGGCCTGATGGATAAGACAGGGGCAGGGAGACATCTCAGTCACTGGGGCACTTGCTGTGCAAACATGGGGATCTGGGTTTGAATTTGCTCCACAGATTGTGTGTGTACATGTGTATGTACATGTGTGTGTGCAAGAGACACATACAGAGAGAGAGAGAGAGAGAGAGAGAGAGAGAGAGAGAGAGAGAGAGAGGTCCAGAGGTTGATGTCGGATGTTTTCCTTAGTTATTTTCCACCTCATTTTTTTTGTAAAGGTTTATTTATTTTTATTTTATGTGTGTGAGTTTGCTTGCATACCACATGTGTCTGATGCCCGAGGAGGCCAGAGAGGGCATTGTTTCCCCTGGAACTGGAATTGTAGACAGTCATTAGCTACCATGTGGGTTCTGGGCACTGAACTTGGGTCCTCTGAAGGGGACCAGCTGCTCTGAGACACCTCTGCAGCCCCCACCCCTTAGTTTTTGATAACAGGGCATGTCCTGGAATTCACCAGTTTAGCCAGACTGATTGGCCACCGGGCTCCAAAGAGCTGCTTACCCTCACCCCTCTGCCAGGGTTGTAGACACACACACCAACTTGCCTGGCTTGTTATGTGGGTCCTGGGGATCGAACTCAGGTCCTCATGCTTGCAGAGCCGTCCTCCCACCCTCCTGCTGTCGCACCCCATCAGGCCTAGCTTTTACTTTTGCATCAAAAGAAAACGACTGTCCTCACATCTGCAGGGCTTTCCTGCCCATCATGTCTGCTCCCCCCCCCCCATATCACATGTGTCAACACCTGGCATTGTCTTCCTTGCACAGTCTGCTTTTTTTTTTTTAAGTTTGTGTCCAGAAGGGGAGAGAATATTCTAAACAGATTAAAAACAAAACAAAACAAAACAAAACAAAAAACCCAGCCACAGTCCTCAAGGGCCTTAATGGCTGAGGCCTCTTCTATTGCTCTAGCTTCTCTGCTGGCCTTTGCTCAGTGCTGACTGAGCTATTGGCTTATATACACATATTACTAATGCGTGTGGGGAATGGTGGTCGTTCTCCATTCTGCCAAGACACTTCTGAGTGAAGGCTGGCTCCCGCGGCTTCTGGGAAATGGTTATTGAGTATTTAGGAATATAGCCACCTGACTGTTAAAACTAACAGTGGCTTGACTTTGGCTGTGGTCAGGGTATTTGCCCCATGGAAAAGGACACAGATGCACACTGGGACTTGGATGTTCTTCCTAGGGAGTCAGTGTATCAGCATCCTGCCATCATTACCGCCTCCACCCACCCATCCTCACCAGCTTCCTTCCAGTCCTTGTCTGTGAGGCAGAGTCTTGCTGTGTAATCCAGGCCTTGAACTCTGAATCCCCTGCTTCTGTCCCCAGAGTGCTAGGACTGCAAGTGTGAGCCACCTCACTCAGCTTTCCATTGTCTTAAGATGAGAAGAAATTCCTATCATGTAAGGAAGGCACACAGAAGGGAAACACTCATCATCCAAAAAACAAAACAAACAAAGCAAAACAATGCTTTTACGGGTCTTGGAATACTAAATACTTTGTCCCCAGGGAGAATGGAAGAGTCACTCTGGTCAAAGTTGGGCGACCACAATGGATCAGAACGGTTGCAGGCAGGCACATAGCAGGGTTCCAGATCCATCCTTCCTCCTGTCCCCACAGCTCAGCCTGGAACTGCCCCTGAGAGGTAGAGGGTTTTGTGAGTGTTACACTGTAGGTCTGACTGTCACATGTAGACGTTCATTCAACGTGAGGAAACAGAGGCAGGGGCGTGAGATTGGGCTTTTCACTCAGGCCTGGCGCTTCTGGAAAAGAACTTGCCATCTGGGGTGATGATAGAATACCTTCATCTCACAGCCTGGCTGACTTCCGAGCAGGGCTTTAGCTCTGCCAACCCCAAGATTAGATGTGGGGTTTCTCAAGGAGTAATTCATTTTTGGAGTGCTCCTCGGGTTCTGAAATTTCAGCATGCCAACGCTAAACGATTCCTTGAGGGAGAACAATTCTCCCTTCAGACGCTCCAAGGCTAGCGTGGCTGAGATTGACAGATAGGCAAAACATCGAAAAACTTGGCTTTTTTCTTTTCAAAATATATTTAACTTCAGCAAGCTGTAAGCCAAGCCCCCTCGCAGATGGCAGACAACTTAATTGCTGTGGTCAACTTGTCTGACATTTCTTGGACGGTGTAGGGTGCTGTAGTAATCCATAGAAAACAGATCTCAGCCCACACAAAGACATGCACAGAGTTTAGCATCTCCGCTTGGCTGCCTGAGCCCGTGTTCAAGGGTGCACCGTCCTTTGCCAACCAAACTCTGGGGCGACTTGCAAACACAGCCTGTATTGCTTGGCTGGAAAATTCAAGAGAGGCCCAGGACAAACTGAGTCAGCATTGTTGCTTCTTCGTGGGAGCTTTGAGAAGGTGGTGACCTCAGCTGGCTGCGTGCTCCTGTCATGGGTCTTGCACAGTTCTCACGTGCCCTGTGCCTCGGCATCACTTACACCCCTTGTCCTCAGGGTGGTGCTAGTTGTGCGTTGTTATACCCGGCCACCTCTCTTGACTGGCTTCTAGTTGTGAGGCGTGATTCTCTGCTCTTTGTACCGTGTGCTATAAAGGATATTTTTTTCTGAGTCGGTAATTTCTGATTCCACATAGAAGGTATAATTTGGGGGTGTGTGAGAAAACGTTCTTTTTGAACACTGCAGTGAGTCACTGAGCTCATGGCCACCTTCCCGGCAAAGTTAAAAATAGACCTCCAGAGCGTATCCATGTTTACTTCAACGATCTCTGTTTATAGTGTTTATAGTAAACATTCCGAGAACAAGCAGCAGCCAGCGGCCCATGCTTATGTGTTCTCTCTCCCCTCCCCTGCCCTTCTCTGTGTGTGTGCACATGTGTGTTCAGGTGAACACACGGAGGCCAGAACTCCTCAGGTGTTTACTCCATCGTGTTCCATCTTATTTTTTGAGAAAGGGTCTCTCACTGAACCTAGAGCTTGTTTTTTGCTAGCATGGCTTGCCACCGTGCTCCAGGGATCTGCCTGTCTCCACCTCCACCCTCCCAGAGCTGGGGTTACAGACACACCTGGCTGTGCCTGGCTCTCACATGGGTGTTGGAGATATGAATCGCAGCAAGTAATTTACCCATGGAATGAATCATCTCCCTGCCCTCTCTGACATGTCCTTGAAATGGGTCTCTTCTGGGTAGTTGCTGGTCCAGGGGACACTCGTGCCACAGATGATGTCAGTCCCAGTTTATAAAGGAGTCTCTCCACCTGGAACACAGGGCAGTTGCTGGGGAGCCTGTGAGGACACAGTAAGAGCCCTGGGCCCCTTACTCAGACGCAGCATCTCTGGGGCCTGGGTGTCTTCATTGTGGGTGTGTATCCAATGATACCCACTGGTGATGGTTGGTGGACAGTGCGCTGTGGAATCCTGGTGCTGAAACCTGTGGCATCAAAGACAGTAGGATGCTCATTAGCCGTGTGACCTGAGGCAAGCCATTCTCCCTCATAAAGCCTTACTTTATAAATTATACATGCGATAAGGATGCATGGGCTGGGGACCGGAAAGATGGCTCAGTGGGAAAAGGACTTGCCACAGGAGTATGAGGACATGACTTCAGAATCCATGGGAAGCCCAGTGGGGTAGCCTGAATCTGCAATCTCAGTGCTATTACGGTGAGGTGGGAGGTAGAGACAGGAGCCCCAGAAGCAGGAAGCTCAGAGGCCAGTTAGCCTGGTGTATACAGTGGGAAACAATAGACCTGTCTCTAACAAGGTGGATGGTAAGGACCGGCAACACCTGAGGTCATTCCCTGGCCTCCACACACATGCTGTGGCACATGCCTGCTTGCACCCTGTCCAATACATGCACAGATTGCACACACATCACAACACACTCACACTACTCAGGAACACGAAAAGAATACGACTGTCTGGGGACAGGATCTTTGAAGAGGTAACGATTAAGATGAGGCGATCCAGGGCCTCTAACCAGACACAAGAGCTGCCCCTTTAGGAAGGGGCAGGTTCTGGACCCATGCAGGGGACAACCATGCAGGGATCCTAGGGAGAGGGTGACCATCTACTAACCCGGGGAGAGGCTTTATCAGAGACCAGCTCAGGGAAAGCAGAGATGAGGGGTCCAGCAGCAGACAGGAAGTTTCTGAGCAGGTGAGAGTTCATTTTCACTGGGATGTTTTGGACAGTAAGCCATGAGCAGCCCCAAACAAAGAGGCTTAAATAGCAAGACAGAACAGCACCCCACACTCCCGCGGCCCCTCACTGTGTTATAGACTCCAAAAGCAGCCCTTCTGGAGTTCAGTGGTTTAGGAATGTCACCGAAGGCTGGGGCTCCGGCTTTGTATTGTCCTCTGGTTGAAAGACGCCGCTTCTGCCTATTTAGAGGCAGGTCTTCCTCCTTTCACACGGCTTTTCATTAGCAAGGTATACTTGCCCAGAAACCCTACTGCTTCCCCCGCTCCACGGTAGCCTCCTGTATGCTCAGTCAGTCCAGGGTGCTGGGTCCCCTTCACGCTGTCCACAGACCAATCCAGGCACTTCCTCGGACTCATCTAGGACCACCCCTCCCCGCTTCTTTCTCCTTCGTTTCTTGGATGAAGACGGGCATTCTATTCAGGTCACAAAGCCTGCTCTTCCCTTTGCCTGGGAGAGCAGACCAAGATATATTCCTGGATATGCATGCTTTAAAGAGTTGATTTTATACTTAATGATGTGTGTGTGTGCCTATGTGTTTGGGCACATGGGCACAGGTGCTGACGGAGGCCAGAAGAGGGCCGAGACAAGGGTGCCGGGGACTGAGTTCTGGTCCTCTGTAAGAGCAGAGAGTTCGTTCTTGTAACTCCTGAGCCATCTCTTTAGCCTCTGAATCTTTTTAATTCTTAAAAAAAATTTATTTATTTATTTATTTATTTATTTATTGTGTGTGGTGTGTGATGTGTGTGTATGTGTATAGTGTGTGTTTGGTGTGAGTGTGTGTGTGGTGTGAATGTGTGTGTGTGGTATGTGATGTGTGTGTATGTATGTGGGGTGTGTGTGTGGCTTGAGTATGAGTTTGTAAGTG